>MDKJ01286088.1:0-12362 GCA_005239525.1 Nicotiana knightiana
TCCTTGAAAGGAAGATTTCTTGTGATTTGATTGGTTGTGGTTGTTGTTACGAAATATTATTGACAGGTGGGACCGGGTTGCGCGCCACAACACGAACTAAGAAGGATGAGGGGTTTTAAGGTAATAAGGGTGGCCGAGGTCATAAGGATGGAATATGATCATTATCACTGTCGAAATGAAAATCAAGGAAACTATTGAATATGGTGATGATGAAAGGGGGAAAGGAGAGATTGTGAAACTTGTTGCTTTTGGTCGCTTCTTTCCACGTGCATTGATTGATTGGTTCTATTATTGTTTCTTACTTGTGTATTGTTTGATTGAAATTGGGATAGAGTTTGTTCATACAAACTAGTACTATTCCACAGTACTAACGTCCCTTTAGCCGGGGGAGCTACATTTTCTTATATGAATGTAGGTGGTTCTACAGCAGGTAATTCAGCCCACCATTAGTAGTGCCTCCTCTCCTTTCCGTCAGCTGTTCTGGTGAGCCCCACTTCCTCCCGGGGCCATGTGTCGCTCATGTCGCCTTATTTGAGTTTATGGTGTAGTGTAGGGTATAGTTGGGGCCTTGTTGCCGGCAAGTATTATATTAATCTTTTGTGTTCTTAGAGGCTCTGTAGACACAGTGTGGGTAGTGTACATATGTATTTGGGTAAGTAATGGTACGGTTCGGAATCGTGATCCACGTTGGCAAATGTTGAATGTATTTTATAAGTATTTGGTATCATATATTGGTAATGATAAAAAGTATAAATGAATTAATGTTGTATGTTTATGCTTAAGTTATAAATGGCTATTTCACATGAATAATGTATATTGAAATCACGGGGTAACGCGTGGGATAGCAAAAGCAAATCAGGTTCGCTTGACCGGGTTCATTCGGTTAGGTGCCGGTTTCATCCCTCGATTTTGGGGCCTGAAATGAGGTACTCTTCCATGATATGTGAGGTTGTGATTCGTTGGTTATACGCACACATGGTGCGATTCTATTGGGGCCTAATAGCAGAATTTAAGCGAGTTGGGTATTGGGGTGATGCATGATTGATTGCGCAATGGTTATGTTCTTTCGGGTTTGTGTGGCATTTTTTCATTTGCTTCTCTGTGGTTATGGACATGCACATTGGGTACTTGATGAAGAATTTCACGTGGTTGTTGATTTGAAGCATGGTGGCTCGGGTTATCTCATATGGGCCAGTGTTTGGATGGGGTCTCACATTGCAGCAGAGTTATGTTGAAATATGATCCTTTGTGTTAGATTCATGTGTTATGGTTCTACGGTGTGTCATGGGTTTTTAGCATTGCATTGTGATGGTACTTGCTGAATTTGCGGATGGTTTTCTCGTTTGAGTCATTTTTCATATTTGAGTACATTTGAATTATTACGTATTGGTGTACGGATTGTACGGTTTATGGCTATGGGTAGTATTGGTGTGGCATGTCAATAGAGTAGTTAGTATTTGATAACATGTGGTCGTCGGGTCTAGGATAGGTGCTATCGGATTTGATTGCGGTATATTTAGAAGGATAATATCAGAAATCGACTTAGAACTTGTTATAGTCCATGTTGAAAGAGAGGGAGCTCCATGACTTGTTGATCAAATGAATGGTTATGAGTTTCGTGTGTTTCTTTCATCATCAGAAGTGTACAAAGGTTTTAGAATGAGGTTTTGTTTGATATGAGGTTCATTACTGAAATTGGGTTGTTTTGAACAACTACCGTGATCGGAAATTTTTCCATGGGTATTTGAGTTATGTGGTATATCATGTTATTGTGTCTTGGGTTATGGTTATGGCTTGATACAACTTTTTCACACTTATACAATGCGTAGATTGCGAGATTCGGGTCTTCTAGGAAATTTCAGATGTTGGAAATTGGATTTTGGGGTTTACGGGCAAAGGTTGAAGTAATGATCTTCAGCATGTTGTGTCGTCAGGCCTATATAAAATAGGGTGACATGGGATCACCCCCGGTTTTTTGCATGGTAAGGTTACATGGTGATCTGACGGCTTAATAACAACTATGGGCACGTTCGAGAACGAAAGTATATTTAAGTGGGGGAGGATGTAACGACCCGACCGGTCGTTTTGAGCATTTACACTTCGCTCGGTAGTTTACGAGCATGATTATCTACGTATGATGTACTATAACTTGTGTGAATCGTCGGTTTTGGTTATCAAGTTATTCAAAAATGATTTGGAAGAATGATTCTTAACTAGGAAGCTTTAAATTAGACAAGTTGACCAAGTTTGATTTTTTTAGTATTTAACTTCAGATTGGAATTTTGATGGTTTCATTAGGTCTAGATGGTGATTTTTTACTCGGGCGTATGCCCGGATTTGCATTTGGATGTTTCTAGAAGGTTTCAGCACAAATTGGCAAAAATAAGAAATTTGAATGTTTGGAAAGTTTACAAGTTTGACTGAGAGTTAACTTTGTGGATTTCGGATTTGGATTGTCGTTCCGGGAATTCATTCCGGGTTGATTTAATATGGTTTGACGCGAGTTTTGGAAGTTAAAAGTTCAAGGTTCATTTATGTTTTATTTGTGGTGCGATTCGTCATTTCTATGTGTGATTTGAGGCCTCGAGTATGTCCGTGTTATGCTATTGGACTGTTGGTATATTCGGACAGAGTCCCGAGGGGCTCGGGTGAGTTTCGGGAGAGGATTGGAGCATTTTGGAAATTTTGGCTAATGCTGGTTTGGCAGAGGTTCTGGTGTGACCGCACCTGTGTAGCCATGGGAAAAATATTCAACTTAAGTAAAGCCCATCAATTTGCCACAACCAATATCTAGCGAGAGAGATAAAAAACTAAAGTCGAATTAAAAATTAAAACCTAAGCAGTTATCAATGAGCAAATTATACAAGTCCATGACTAACCAAGACACAGTAGGTTAACGAGTCATCACTAGCGCTAAAATACCACAAACTCTTGAGATAATTGATCAAGATAGTATATGTTCAAGAAAGTTTCTCCTTTAAGCAATTAGAAATTGGTACATTATATGCTTTTTCATTCTAAAACAGATGAAAACTAAGAAGGTAAACTACCTCATCATAACCCTCAATATTGAAATGGTCAAATATTCGTAAAATCATAATTATGTGTTTATCGATCTCTACCTATAACTAGTGGATCAAGATATAGTAGGAAACAAATGTGTCAATAACGAGTAAAAGTTAGAGTTTCTCATTTTTACCTAGCACTAGAAAAAGTTAGTTCGGCATTTTAGATTAGGTAATATTGGATTCTTAATTATTTTCTTAGCCTATAAAGGCAAGATTTTTCACAGAGTGTCAGCAAGGAAAATGGAACTTACTCTGAACTGTCGATTTTCATTCCATTGTTTCTATAACAAGCATAATCATCAATTTAATGTCTCCCCTGAAGTAAATTAACCTAAACAGTACGAGAAATATCAATGTTTACCTTGAAAATGGTAATCACATTAATTTGATTATGTGATTCTAAAAATATGTGATCTATTTTAATACCAGTTGTTTAGGCAGTAGATGCTAGGTGAGAAGTGAGAAATTAAATAAGATCTGAGGGTAACGAGATTATGCAAATCGAGCAGCAGAGAGACTGGTCTCGAGGTTGGTCAGAATAGGCCTCGAGGTCAAGCTTAGGGGCTTGACAAGGGACTGTCGAGAATTATATAACAGCGTTGAAGGCCTTAAATATGGCCTATTTATGATTAATAAAGAGAAATAAATGAAGAACAACTAATGAACACAATAAATGAAAAGCAATAAATCAGAGGAACAATTGTAGAGAATGTTTTAGTTAGAGAGCAGAAGATGTTCTTGTTCTTGTATTGAATATCATGTGTGTTACAAATTGACAAGGGTCCCCTTTATATATGAGGGGAAATCCCAACATAGTACATGTGCAATTAATGCAAAGAGAGATACTTGGTATAGCCAGTTAATGCCACAGTACGGTCCTGTACTATTTTGCGTACTTGGTCAGCTTTAATCACGTGCCTTTTGGGAATTTCCCGCCTTTTCATGTTGGTCTTCGATTTTCACTACCCCGAGGTCAAGGACCTTCGATATTCCCCCCTCGATGCCAAAACACGAACCTTCGAGCCTTCTGAGCGTCGTAATGACTGTAAAATCGGGCCCTCCAATTTTAGCGGTATACAGGTAGTCCCCGCATTTCTTAGAATGAAGTGATAGGTAACGGTCTTGACTTTTTGCCTCTCCAACATTCCCATTATGATTTCAGTATCTTCAGAGCATTGAATGATGTGACATAAAAAGCTGCACAGAGGTCATCGTCAACACAATTCTCGAGAAGCCCATGAACTATTACTGCTTCGACCTTTCTTCTTCAATGCATGCCCAAATGGTCTCTATATATACTTCAATAGCTTTACTTCTCGTAATTTTACATCTTCTTCAAACCTTCAATCTTTTACTAAGTGTTTTCCACTCTCATCTTCTATCTGCGTTTCCTGCTTCGTCTTTTTTCTTCAAAAGTCAGTTATAACAATGGCAAAAACATTCAAAATGGTATCTCAAAAGGAGGGAGCTGCTTCTTTATCACGCCCGTCTAAGGGCAAGTCACGAACTCCTCCTACCATAGAGCAATGCATCCCTGGCCCTTTCGACACTATTTCCGATTTCACGATTGAAAAACCCTCTTCTACACCGGGACGATGTGAGCCCATGTCTCGATATATAAATGTAGAAATCCCTACAGCTGACGAAGGCATAGTTACGCATAAGGCTGGATTTCTTAGCGTATATACACACCCATTTAGCTTAGGCCCCGTAGATTCTTTCTCTCCATCGATTGACCCGGTGATTCTCGATTTTTGTCTTCAGCACCGAGTGACACTCAGTCAGATCTATCCTTCTTTTTCTATGATTGTATATATGGTTCGACACATTAGTAACATGATCGAGGGAATGACTTTCACCCTCGACCATTTGATCAGACTATACATCCCTTGTCTCTTCTATGGGGCCTAATCAAATTGCATCGTCGATCTACCAAGGCATTCCTCGCCTGCATCGACGAGGATAAAGATCAGATCATCCCTGCTGATAGAATGTTGTTCCCGGAGGAATGGAAAATGAAACATAAGTACCCCTGAATTCAGTACTTTTTACCTTCTCTTTTTCTCTTGACTAATTTTCATCTAATTATGTAGCCACCGTTTGGTTTCCCGGCGTGGTCCAGGACATTCCGGGGTGGATCAAACTTTTGGACTTCGCCTTTCCATACAAAAAACGCATATGGCATGAGCTGGCTAAAACACGATGGCAAGCTAAGAACCACGGTATGCTCATGTTGTTATTGTTTTCTTATTCTTTGTAAGTACATTGTATGATGGTGTATTTTGATATAACACGCTTGTGCAAGCCTTGGTGAAGGCGTGTTGATGAGACCGCCCCTACCTGGTGAGGAAGAGGCTACGAAGACCACCAAGGACAAGAAAAGGAAGAACGAGGCCTCGGCGGAGTCTCTAACATCCAAAATGGCAAAAACTCGGAAGCCCAAGACCGATGCCACAGTCTTATCCTCGACGCCCGCCGAGAGCCTGCGGGTCGAGGAAGAGAGTTATGATACCTTCCCTTTGGAACAAATGGCAAAGTGAAGCACTGCTGCTTCGAGAGCTGTTGGGCGATCGTCTGCTGAGTTGGAGGCAGCTGATGCAGACCCGCCCTATGTTGAGGAGACCCTCGAGGAGGGTTTTGGTGCAATCCCTAAGACGCTCGTTGGACATGGAACATTCTGTGTTGATAAGATCGGAGGGCTCTCTACTGAGCTTTACGGGGTCGAGAAGATGCCTCGATTGAGGCTAATATTGCTGGTGGATTTAACTCGGGCCCGTCGTTTTCTCCAGGGAGATACAAGATGCCCAAGTTAGGAATTTTCCTGGTTTAGAGAGCTCTCGCAGAGAGGATGATTCGTTTAGAGACTATTTTGAAGGGGTAGAGGAGGAGAACGATGTTTATTCCCCCTGTTGCCCTCGAGGAGTCCGAGAGGCTCCAAAAGCAGGTGATGTTCTCGAAATACTATGTTGTTCTTTAACTTTCTACTCTTTCTTTCTAATGTTCTTCCTCTGTAATGCGGGTTAAGAAGTTGTATGACCAAGACTTCTCTGAGATGCAAGATGAGTTGACTCATCGTGGAGAGGAGCTTGAGAAGCTCATGTCGGAGTCGGTCAAGCTGGAGGCTCTATGTGCCCATAAAGAGGAGGAATTGATCAACCTCCGGGCAGGCTCGTAGAGAGCGTTTTGAGAGTGGGCCGACTTCCTAGAGCATGTATTCTAGTACTCACAACTTTATTTTAATTGCAATACTTGGCGCTGATCGACTTATTTTCTGTGTTTTTTAGATTAAGCAGAAGGATGCTCTGGTGGAGCGGCTCCGAGAGGATGTTGCGACCAAAGACGGTGAAATCCTTGAGCTGGCTCGGCTGAATGATGTCATGGCTTTGGAATGGAACGCACTTCAGGGGAAGGTATCCTCAATCCAAGACCTTCTTCGAGGTGCTCAGAAGGAGGTTTTTACTCTGTCTACGGACAAGTATGAGGCCGATGGGTTTGTATCCTCATACAAGAGGGATGCTTCTGCTGCGAATGATCAGGCCAGGGAGATATCCGCAAAGGTCGTGCTAAAACTGGCTCGCGCAGTTGCTCCTTCCTGCACACAAGCCAGGAGGCAAGCCCTCGAGGAAGTGAGCACTAAGGGCGTTGATCTCTCTACCGAGGTCGAGGAAGCCAGGGCCCTGGAGGAAGAATCGGCAATGTCGTCTAAGTCAAATGAGGGCTCTGAAAGCGGCTTGGATAGCAACGAAGTGGAAGAGTAGATTCTTCTAATGTTTTGCTTTTTTTTCCTTTTCTGTAAATGGGACCCTCGAGGGAATTATTTAGAAACACCCTTGTAAAAGCATCTTTTTAAAAATTAAATATCTTTTTGTTACATATCTCCCAAATTTTGCCCTGCAATGCTTACACAAAAGTTTGACTCTCAAGCTTCGATTTTTAGCCTTTCAGAACATGTACTTGCAATAGTAGATCCGCTCGAGATCGGACACCTTCTAGAGGCTAGGTCGGCATGAGAGCTTCGCTCCCTCGAACGTTGTGTGACAGTTTCATTTATGTGACATGATTGTGAAGTGACCGAGTTGGCCCCACCGGTACACTTCCCCAAACGTTATGACAACTTCTTCAAAATTAAATGGCTTTCAAAGTAGTTAATAGCCACCACTTGCTCAATATATATTATTGCTTCCTCTTCATTCTAAATCTTGCAACTTTGCAAAACATAGCTTTCCTTTAAATGTTCTCTCCCATTTCTCATGTTGCGAAGCTATTTTCGTTTCTTCCTCTTTACCTTTGCTTGAGTAGTTATGGATGTCGTTCCCGAATCTGTTCACCAAGAAGAGGAAAATCTTTTCTCTGCATCTTGTGCGGCCGGTGAGTTGACCTCGAGCTTTTTTTGTTTGAAGAAAGATTTTGCACTAGAGAAATAGTTCGACGCCCCGGACCATCGAGAGCATGCATCGAGGCTCATCCGATCGATAGAATAAAACAAACTCGAGGCTCTAAGGAGAGACTACAGCTGGGGAAAAAATGTGATGTTGCAGATACCTTCTCGAGAAGATAACATCATGACCTATGTGGAGGGATTCTTGAACGTGTATACGTACCCATTCACCTTGGGCCCCCTCGACCGCCTTGTACTCGAGTTCTACAAGAGGTACCGAGTCACCCTAGCGCAGATTCATCCCTCCTTTTGGCATATAGTGTTGATGATGAGATACTTTACCAAAAAGGATGAGCTCGAGTTTAACCTTAGACACTTTATTAGACTATATTGGCCTCTACATTGTCGGGGCATGAGTGGGTTATGACGCTGATCCATAGGGCCCTTTATTTCTAGTGACGATGAGGACCAGAACCAAGGATAGATGAGTTGGTTTGTCCGAGTGAGGACCATCGATATCATTCATGTGGAGTTCCTGCTGTTTCCCGAGAAATGGAACCTCAAATTTAAGATACGTCGTACCTTAGTGCCTTTTTCTTTGGTTTATAAGAATATTTCTTTCTTTTTCTTCTTTGTTGTTTGCATAAGGCTCATGTGGGAGCGTTGTAAATATGTATTTGTAATACACACACACACACACACACACACACATATATATATATATATATGAATGATTCTTTGTTTTCTTTGATTTTCTTGTCAATAGTTAGCCCGATGAATTGGACTTTGAGATAAAACCCTCGGGGTTATAAATTTGCCTTGAGGCTTTTTCAGCTAGAAACATGGGCTCTTACGCATTAGGTCGGTATAACCTTTGGTGTAGCTGGCGACTTGGGATCTTATGCATTTGGACCTGAGGTGCTTTAGTAAAAGGTTTCGGGCTTAGTCTCCGAGCCGCGTTTCGACTCGAGCTCAACGGCCCTTAGGGTTTTAAATCAGCTCTGAGGTGCTTTGGGTCGGTACGACCTGTAGCTGGAAACTTAGGCTCTTACGTGTTAGGTTGGTACGACCTTCAATGTAGCTGGAGACTTGGGCTCTTACGCATTTGCCCTGTGGTACTTTAGTTAACCATTTCAGGCTTAGTCTCCGAGTCGAGTTTCGATTCAAGATCAACGGTCCTTAGGATTATAAATTTTCCCTGAGGCACTTTGTGGTATGACCTATAACTGGCAACTTGGGCTCTTACGCGTTAGATTGGTACGACCTTCGGTGTAGCTGGCGACTTGGGCTCTTACACTTTAGGTCGGTACGACCTTTAATATAGCTGGAAACTTGGGCTCTTACACATTTGGCCTTGAGCAGCTTTAGTTAACCGTTTTGGGCTTAGTCTCCGAGTCAGGTTTCGACCCGAGCTCAACGTCCCTTAGGGTTTTATATTTTCCCTGAGGTGCTTTGGGTCGGTACGAACTATAGCTGGCAACTTGGGCTCTTACGCGTTAGGTCGGTACGACCTTTGATGTAGCTAGAGACTTGGACTCTTACACATTTGGCCCTGAGGCGCTTTAGTTAACCATTTCGGGCTTAGTCTTCGAATCGGGTTTCCACTCGAGCTCAACGGCCCTTATGGTTTTAAATCGACCCTGAGACATTTTGGGTCGGTATAACCTGTAGCTGGCGACTTGGGCTCTTACGCGTTAGTTCAGTACGACCATCGGTGTAGCTGGCGACTTGGGCTCTTACGCATCTGGCCCTGAGGCATTTTAGTTAATTGTTTCAGGCTTAGTCTCCGTGTCGGGTTTCGACACGAGCTCAATGGCCCTTAGTGTTTTAAATTAGCCCTGAGGTTCTTTGGGTCGGTATGACCTGTAGCTGGCAACATGGGCTCTTACGCATTAGGTTGGTATGACCTTCGGTGTAGCTAGCGACTAAGGCTATTACGCTTTAGGTCGGTACGACCTTTAACCGGTTCTTTTCAAAGTTTTATTGAAGTAATTATAGGTTTGTGATTTTATGGAAATAGTTGGACGTCTCTGAGTTGCGTTAGTTTGGCTGGAGCCTTATGACACTGGTCATTGTATTTGGTCGTAGCCTTTTAGTCCCCGAGTGAGATAGCCACGACGTCTATATCGAGGGTATGCCTTTTAGGAGTCTTACAAATTCGATATATAGCCCTGACTTTGATATCGGGATTATGCCTTTTTAAGGTCTTACAAATTTTTACATGCCTTTATTGAGGTCTTACAATTTTGATGTTGCCTCAAGGAGGGCTTACGAGTTCAAAGTTACCAGCCCTGAGGTCTTACGGCTATGAGTCGACCGAGGACAGTCCCTGAGTCAGAGTTGATATTGCCTCGTTGAGGGCTTTATGAGTTTGAAGTTGCCCGCCCTGAGGTCTTACGGCTTTGAGTTTTTGGTGACTCAATAGAGTGACTGTCGAGGATAGTTCCCGAGTGGTTGGTATATTTTTGGCCCTGGGGCCGTTTCTTGTGAAAATAGCAAACTTTGGTGATGCGCGAAGTGTTTTGATGATAAAAGATTCTTCTCCAATTACTTGGTACAAGTATACATGTTTTCACCAGTGAGGGTTCAATTATCCTATGCGGACACGGTTCATTCGACCGTTTGGTCTGATACATCATTCTCCAGCCGAGACCTTTTTTGGCATATTTTAGTGATCTCCCGGGGGGATTCCCCTCAGTATTTGAGGTTGATCGAAGAGAAGCCTTGAATACTTGGTGAGTTCTCTTTAGGTAGCATATTGAAGTTGCCTCGTTAAAAACCTCGTCGGTAAAACCCATTTGGGATAAAATCAGACGTGAGGGAAAAATAGCACAACGCATGCTTTAAAACCTAATGCCTTCGAGCTGGAGGGTGCTTCGACTCATTTTAATTGAACACATGAACACAGTTTAGCGTAAAGTGTGAAGGAAAGAGGGAGAATATTGTACCTTAGCTATGGTGGCGTTCAAGCATCGATATACTTTGGTTACCCATTTCGAGGACGCGACACGATCCTTTATTCGTTCATACGAGGATACAGTTTGTGATTGTTACTCGGTTGTTTGCTTGTTTTTTTGCTCCTTCGATGTAGAAGGTGTCGGCGCCACATCGTGCTGCGAACATTTCTTTTGTTGCATGCTGCTCTCCGTATACTTTTTTTACTCCATCTTTCATATGAAACTTCATCATTTGATGAAGGGTTGACGGCATTGCCCTTATATTGTGAATCCATGGAATTCCAAGAAATGCATTGTATCTCATGTCACCTTCGATGATATGAAACTTGGTATCTTGAATTGTGATGGCCATGTTGACGAGGAAGATGATTTCCCCTTTTGTTGTCTCACTCGCCATGTTGAATCCGTTGAGGACTGATAGACGGACATGATCTGGTCGAGCAACCTGAGTTGCTCTACCACCCTCGACCAAATTATGTTGGCCGAGCTACATAGATCCACGAGCACACGTTTAACTGGAAATTTATTCAAAAGAAAAGAAATTACCAGTGCGTCACTATGAGGTTGAGACGAGGTCTCGATGTCTTCTTCGCTGAATGAAAGGGCGTCTTCAGGTATGTAGCTCCGAGTTCGCTTTGCCCTGGTGATGGAGCCCTGAGGAATGTCGACTCCACCAATGATCATGTGGATGACGTGTCGTGGTTCTTCTGTTTCATTTTCTTGTTTGCCTCTCTTCCCCGAAATTATTTTTTATCTTGGTCACTGAGGAACTCTCGAAGGTTCCCTTTGCTAATCACTCGGGCCACCTCTTCTCGAAGGTGTCTGCAATCCTCGGTCCTATGACTGTAGGTATCATGGTATTCGCATATCAAGTTGGGGTTCCTCTGCGAAGGATCTGATAGGACGGGTGTTGGCCACCTGGTATCCCTGATCTTACTTATGGCCGATACGATGTCTGAAACATTGATGTTGAAGTTTTACTCAGATAGCGGGGTGCCTCTACCGGCACTGTGTGCCTGTCGAACCCTGCTTTGCTCACAAGTCCCCGAGGATTCTATCCTCGGTCCATCCCTTGGTCACTTCGAGGTATTTTACGCCTCGAGATATTTCTCTGATTTTTTATGTACGGTTGGTAACTTTATTTGTTTGGCCTTGGCTCTCTTTCTGGAAGACTTGATTTCTTTGCTAAGACTCTGCTAGGTAACTCCCTTAACATCTCACTCTCCCGTTGTTTGACTTTGAAGACGTCATATTTCCTTGTAGCGACCTTGATGGCACCAGCATGTGCCTTCACAAGGGTGTCCACCATCATGGGAAATGAAGTTATCGAGTTCGGGGGCAGGTTATGATACCACATCATGGCCTATTTGGCTAGTGTTTCTCCAACTATTTTCAATAGAGCGGATTCAATCTCGTCATCTCTTAGGTCGTTCCCTGTCACAGCACAAGTGTAGGCAGTAATGTGCTCATTGGGGTCCGAGGTTTCACTGTATTTCAGGAGATCGGACATTCTGAACTTCTTTGGGATGGGCATCGGAGCTGCACTTGATGGGAATGGCTTTTTCACGAACATTTTTGAATCTACACCCTTCAGAATAAGGGGTGCGCCCGGGATCTGATCGACCCTCGAGTTATAGGTCTCCACTTTTTCATCGTTAGCTTCTATCTTCTTTTCGCCCGATTCAATCCTCTTTGCAAGGTCTTCGAGCATCTTCATAGTGGCGGGGTCGGCAGCTGACCCATTATTGCTCGTCCTTTCTGGCGGTGTTGTGCTTGGGGTTCTCTGGTGGCTTTGTATCTGAGCAATAGCCATCTGTTGTGCTTGCAACATCTCAAAAATGACATAAAGGCTAACTTCCCTTTCCCTTTGAGCATGGGCTTCCTTCACTTCACGCCGGTCTCCTTGACGCACACTTCCGTATGTATGAGAGATCACATCGGCATGTTGAGCATTGTGTG
>ML401685.1:0-40034 GCA_005239525.1 Nicotiana knightiana
AAAGACTCCTATCCTGGCTTGGAAACACTTAAAAACCTTTAAAACTCGGACTTCACCGAAATAAGCAGCCTGGCGTTATGGGTCTAACGCCTGGGTAACGCCAGGCAACCCCTGGCGTTTTGGGTCTAACGCCTGGGTAACGCCAGGAAGCCCCTGGCGTTTTGGGTATAACGCGTGGGTAACGCCAGGCACCCCCTGGCGTTTGGGGTCTAACGCCTGGCTGTCGCCAGGCTTGTCCCAGATCGCTCCTTTTCGACTCTTGCACGTATTTTCCGACGTTTATGCTCTCATTTAGCTCGGCTTCCATTTCCAACTCACCTGCACATTAAATAAACTCCATTAGGCACACATGACGTGTATTTTTATCATTAAAACACATAAAATGCAAGGTATATAATGCTAAAAATCATGAATTCTAGCCACGCATCAGTTGCCTTAGTCAAGATTGTTGAATCATCAAGTTCAATCTGTATGGGTACCATCTCTATCAATCATGAACACTCTATCTACCATAAATCTCTCTCAAGTAATCATCATAATTACTAGATGCACTCTCTCAAGTTACGCTAGCTAGATTGCATTACAGTTCACTTTAGATTGCACCCGAGGTATCGTTATCTCTAATCCAACCTCTAAACCCTCGATTATGACTTTCTTCTATACTCCGGGAGTGATGTTGTTCATACAACTACCTAAATATGCACTCTCTCTCAAGTAGATACATAATAAATAGGAACAAGTAATTGAGGACCCTTTCAATCAACTACAACAAGAACGTAGTTGAACAAAAAGAGATTAATCAACCAAAATATATTAATATCACAATAAATTCATCCCCAACGGGTTCTACCAAAACCTTAGACTAAAGAATTTAGCTACTCATGTTTATAAGAATCAAAACTAAAATAAATTGCATAATTGAAATATAAAGTAATGAATACAAGATGTAGAAATCAATGTTTTGGCACTTCAATGGTTTTCTCTCCTTGAATCCTTCGAATGCCTTCCCAATCTCTTTAAGTTGTGTTTTAGGAGTCTATTTATATGTTTAGGGCGAACCCTAAACGTGTGGGAGACTTCTATTTCAACCGGGAAACACTTAAACTCGTCAAAACTCGGAATTGGCTGAACCTGGGACCCCAGGCGTTTGGACCCTGGCGTCTGGCTAACGCCAGGGTAGGGCTGGCGTTTCAACCCTAACGCCTGGCTAACGCCAGGGTAGGGCTGGCATTTTATCCCTAAAGCCTGGCTAACGCAAGGTAGGGTCAGGCTTTTGGGCTCTGGTGCCCGGCTATCGCCCGGGTGTTTCCTCTTCGACCCTTAAGCGTATTTTCGACGTATTTGCATCCCTTTAGCTCCGTTTCCATCTCCAATTCACCTACACANCCCTCCCTAAGCCATTGCAATTGAGTTTTCTGTTTTAGGAAAGCCTCTTCCACTTTCATATGTCTCACATATTGATCTTGAACTTCATGGAGGGTTGCTCTGTCAGTAGGATCATTGGAGTTCAACCATTTTTCTTCAACTTCTTTCACTCTTTGTTCAAACTCTTTTGGTTTTTGGAAAATGTCTCCAAATTGTTCCCTAGACCACTTACTCAAAGCTTTGGTAGTTGCCTTGAGTTTCTGATTAAAGGACCACATAGGGTTTCTTGTAGTTTCCGTTTCCCAAGTCTCCTGAACTAGAGGCAAAAAAGTATCATTGTCCATCCAGCAATTAAGGAACTTGAAGTATTTCTGGTTGTTTTCTTGTCTCACATGTATCTCCACTAGCAAAGGACAGTGGTCTGATCCCGTGGAGGGCAAGTGAGTGATTGTGGTGGCAGTAAAGGAAGCTAGCCGATTGTCATTAGCAAATCTTCTATTCAATCTTTTCCAAACAATGGATCATGGACCTCTTCCATTAGACCAGGTGTATCTCGGGCCATAGAAACCAAGATCTGTCAATCCACCGTCCTCAACCATGATAAAAAATTCCATACTTTTGTTCATTTGGTAAGGAATGCCTCTTATCTTTTCTTCCACAGTTGCAAATACATTGAAGTCACCAATGACACACCAAGGCACATCACAAGAAGATATGTGCCTTAAATTGTCCCATAAAGGTCTTCTCATGATTGTTTGTATTTTGCATAAATGACAGTCATATGGAGAACTTGTTCCACTTCTACATCCCCCAATTCAATTGTCAACTGTTACTCATCAGTATATTGAAGTCCTGGTTCCAGAAAACCCAAATTTTATTGTTTAAATTAGAAGATGCATTTTGCATACCAAGATGGATTCTGTAGTATTCAAGGTATTTGATGTCAAGGGGTGGTTGAAGGAGAGGTTCTAGTACAACTAAGAAAGAGAGATTGTGGATTTATTTCAGTATTCTAAGTCTCTCAATGGCTCCAGAGGTTCTGATACCTCTTGCATTCCACACAATTTTACTAATCATTAAGTGATGGTAGGTTTTTCAAACTCTTGGTTTATACTGGGGCCAGTTGTAGCTCTGCTTCTGGTTAATCTTGGAGATGGTTGTTCATACCTTGGTGACAATCCCTCGTTAGCAATGATCTGTTCCTGATATTCTTCTCCATTGATGGCTTTGATAAGGAGGTTGCAATGTTGGTCTTCCTCACTGTATTCATCATCTCCTTCACTGACATGTTGCATTTTATCTTATGAAAGTATTGGTCTATACTCATCATTTTCTGGCTGCCTTTGTTTCTGATCAAGAGATGCCAATATGTCTTCAGACTTAGACAATCTCCTTTAAGGTGTGGGGCGGGGATTGACATTGACCCCTTTGTCTACAAGAAGAGGTTGCAATTCAGCAGGATCAACTAGCTGCTGGTGCTCTTCAGTGATGCTTTCCTCTTGGAATACCTCAGAATCCTGACGAATTCTTAAGGAAATTTCCTTTTTCTTTAAAGTTTTCCTCTTCTTTTGGCGGGGGTTGTTCTTTTTTTGCTTTTTGATGGTGGTATTTCCTTGATTTGTTGTTTACCATTTGCTTTGTGTTGTGTTTGACACTCAACATCCTTCTCATAATTGCCATTAATAAGTTGGATCTGATCAACATCTTCCTTGGTGGTAGCAGGAGCTAAGTCCAGACTAGGGTCAGTCACTTGTGCTTTAGCACACTCATGTAGAACATGAGGAGGCCCCCCTCTTTTGGATCCCCATTTCTGGTTCCTAAGTTTTCCTCCTGACCATTATAATTTCCTCCAAAGACTTCAGCAACAACAATATCAGGGGGGTTAAGGGGATTGGGTTGATTCTAGGAACCAGAATCACCACTCCCCTCCAGTTGAGTTGGAGGATTGATAGAGATTATACCTGCTGATACATTGGACATATGAGAATTATCCTTTGGTGGGTTTTGTTGCTGCTGAACATTAACTTGTTTAGCCATGTAAACTGCCATTTTCTTTTTCATATTATTCTGTGGGACTCCTTTGAATTTCCTATTTTTTTGAGTTTGCCATTCCTCCTGTGAAGGGTTAGCCCCTGAATTCTGGTGTTCCTCCATGTCCTGTGCTGGTGTTTTTTGGTGTCTGTCCTGTTGTTGTTGGGGGGGTTATTCTACTTCTGTTATGTATTCTGGCCCACTTGTTTTGATGTGTGTTGTGAGGATTATGCTTCTGTTGTGGGTGATGTGCTCTCTTTCCTCTTTTGACTCTCTTCTTGCTTAGCTTTTTCTGGACATGTATGGATTGTATGATCAAGATGTTTACAATATAGACAATATTTAGGAATACTCTCATATTGTATTTCTAACCATTGACCATATTCATTTTCATCTTGATTGTCATCATATCCCAGCCACACATGTTGAGGTCTTTCTTTGGTCAAGTCAATTTGCATCTTCACTTTAGCAACACTGCCTCTTGTTTTTTGAAAGGAGGCCAAATCCAGGAACAAGGCCTTGCTCACATATGACAACAATGGAGTGAGGATCTCCATATAATAAAGATGCCAAGGTAACTCTGGAATCACAATCCATATTGGCACTATTGGGGAGTCCTCATTGGGGCTGAATAGAGGTGTCCAAGCTTCAATTTTCATCATTTGGCCCTGGATATACATGAACTGCTTGTTCCATACTGTTGCGTGGTCATATTCATTGTCTAAATCGATATAGACAGTCTTAGAGTTGAAATGAGAAATCTTAACTCCTCCCTTGAGCTTAATTTGGTTAACAAAGCTTCTTCTGATGACTTCCATCCTTGGCATGGTGTTCGAAAACTTCCCTACCACAGTAAAATTACACCTGGTAGCCATAGTGCCCATGTAGTCTTCTCTTTTGAAAACCACTACATGTCTGCCATATTTGGTGGTGAGTTTTGGTGGGGTGAAATTGATTGGTGTTCTTTCTGCTTCAAATCTGGCACTGATTTTTGTGGCATAGGAGTGTGTGACTGTGGAAAGGGATGATTTGTGGTGTTTGGTGGTTTTTTGGATTGGTCATTAGGAGCTATGGTATTTGTATTTTGGGGAGGGGGGGGGGGTTGCCACATAAGTACTAATTGATTCTTTTGGAACTAGGTTCTGTGGACTTATCTTCTTTGTATGACTATGAAAGTTAGCAGATATATTAGGGAGGTTATTTTTGGTGTTAAGGCCAATTTTTTTTGGTTACTGCAAGTTCACTTGGGCCTTTGGTTCTTGGTTCCTTAGGACCTGTAAATCAGGAGCTGCTGTAGGTCCTTGGTTTTTGGGTTCTTGTATTTGTGGATTCACTGTGGAAGAGCGGTTTGAGGTATTGGGGTTGAGGTTTTTGTTCTCACTAGTCACAGAATTGACTAGAACACTAGTTTCCATCAAGGAGTCAGATTGGGTGGCAAACAAGGTATGATCATCACTTTGGCTGAAGTGAACTGGTGGTCTTCTTGGGCAGTTAGTCTCCTTCCCATTTGGATTTGTCTGGGAAATCATATGATCTCTTTGAGCTTCCTCTGAACTCATTTGGGCATTTGGTCGAACACCTTCCAACTGCAACTCTACCGACTCTCTTTCTTGAACTTTTGTGGAGATTGGCTCAGTGGAGATTGGATTTAGGGGCACAATTTCCAAATTTGACGACTGTATTTGACATTGGTCTTGTTCCAATTGTGTTTCATGGTCTTCATCTCCATTTACATGGTGAAGTACTATGCTTTTTGATTGGTCTTGGAAACCCATTCCCGTGGTGGATTGATCATAAACTTTACAAGGCTGTCTCTCTGATGTTGTGGGAGTCCTACCTATGGCTGGTTTGCTACAATTTGGCTCAGACTCAAGATTAGCATTTCTTCGACCTCTTGGACTGTTTGCATTGGCAGATTCATCAGTTTTAGCTCCCTTCCTAAGTTTGTCATGTTGTCTGTCAGAGATATCATTACACATGGTGGTACCCTTAGTTTTCATTGGAAGAAGGTTTTTTGATCCCAGTTGTTTTTTCCTCTGATTTAATCCAGCGCCTTTTTTGATTTCTGAAGCAACTTGGGAAAGGTTTTGGATAGATGGATTATTGCTAAGTGTTGTTCCTAATTGGTCTGGTGGTTTACCACCACCGGGTGGAGGAATTGTGTCCATGGCCGGCGTTTTACGGCGGTTAAATTCAGGGAAGATTGACCTATTTTGAGAGAGAAAGGGCGCTTTTGGGGGCGGCGGGTTGGAGGGAAATCAACTGTTGGGATTTTAATCATTTGGTGAAGGGTCGACAGTAACACCCTTATGTTATGGATCCATGGCCTTCCGAGCAGTGCATTATACCTCATGTCACCTTCGATGACGTGAAATTTTGCGTCATGGATGGTCCCAACTCGTTTATTGGTAGGATTAATTCTCCCTTTGTTGTTTTGCTAGCCATGTTGAAGCCGTTTAGGACTCGAGAAACAGGTACAATTTGATCAAGTAAGCCGAGTTGTTTTACGACCCTCGATCTGATTATGTTTGTCGAGCTACCTAGATCCACAAGAACACGTTTAACTTGAATTTTATTTAGCAAAATAGAAATTACCAGGGCGTCATTGTGTGGCTGGGAGAGGCCTTCTGTCTCCTTGTCGTTAAATGTAAGGGCGTCTTTGGGCATGTATACTTGGGTCCATTGTTCCCTCGTAATGGATACTTTGGTGCGCTTGAAGACAGGTCCTTGTGGGACATCGACCCCACCGACAATCATGTGGATAACATGCTGAGGTTTTTCTTCCTCGTTCTTTTTGTTGGTGTCTGTTTCCTTGAAGTGATTTTTGGCTCTATCACTGAGGAGTTCTCTAAGATGACCCTCGTTGAATAATCGAGCTACTTCCTCCCTTAACTGTCTGCAGTCTTTGGTCCGATGGCCATGTGTGCCATGGTATTTCCACATCAAGTTAGGATTCATTTGAGAAGGATCGATTTGTATAGGTTTGGTCCACCTAGTATCTTTAATCCTTCCAATGGATGATACGACACCCGAGGCATCGACACTGAAATTGTACTCCGATATTCGGGGTGCTTCTGTTGGATCTGCGTATTTGTTGAATCCAGTCTTGCTCATGAGTCCCCGAGATTTATATCCTTGGTCACCCCTTTGATCGTTGCGGGCAAAATTACGTCACGTATGGTTGTTTCTTCTTTCCATGACATGCGGCTGATATCGATCTTTTTTCGACCTCGATTCCCTATCAAGATCCCTTTGGTTCTTACCTGTCAACCAGCTTAGGTGCACTGAACCAGAGGGGGCTCCCAATTGATCATCCTCGACTCTAATCTTTGACTGATACCAGTTGTGGACATCTTCCCAAGTCACAGCTGGGTATTCTATCAAATTTTGCTTCAGTTGGCATGATGCGATCGAACTGCGCTCGTTTATTCCCTGGGTGAAAGCCTAAACAGCCCAGTCATCGGTAATCGGTGGTAACTCCATGCGTTCCATTTGGAATCGAGATACAAACTCTCATAGCATCTCGTTTTCCCTCTACTTTACCTTGAAGAGGTCCGATTTTCTCATTGCGACCTTTATAGCTCCAGCATGCGCCTTCACAAACGAATCTGCCAACATGGCAAACGAATTGATAGAGTTTGGAGGTATGTTATGATACCAAATCATGGATCCCTTGTACAAGGTCTCTCCAAATTTCTTCAGCAATATTGACTCGATTTCATCGTCTTCCAAATCATTTCTTTTAATAGCACACGTATAAGAGGTAACGAGCTCATTGGGGTCCGAGGTCCCGTTGTACTTTGGTATAGCGGGCATTCTGAACTTCTTCGGTATGGTCTTCGGAGCCTCACTTGGAGGGAATAGTTTTTGCACAAATTTTTTGGAGTCCATTCCCTTTAAGATCGGTGGTGCCCTCAGAATCTGATCAACTCGAGAGTTATAGGTCTCCACCTTTTTATCGTTGGACTCAATCTTCTTTTCCCCCCACTCTATTCTCTTAGTAAGTTCCTTGAGCATTATCATTATAGCGGGGTCAGTTGTTGAAGTATTGTTACCTGATCTTTCAGGAATTGGCTCGGTACGACGAGTAGCCTCTTGTTCGACCCTATTCGGAGTCACATACCGATTCTGCAACTGGGTAATAGCATTTTATTGGGCTTGCAGTATTTCAAATATGACTTGGAGACTAACACCTTCGTCTCCTCTTCCCTAGGTACCTTGACCGTGGGTCTGACCCTCTCTGCGTACGCTTCCATCGTGGTCCCCGCCTAAATCTGCATTCAAAGTAACATGTGAATCGACATCGACTGGGTTGGCGGGCGGTGCTCCTCCGAGGTCAGCTTGTGGAACCTCGATTCCTGGAGCGATAACATTCTCATTCTCTTCGTGGAGTCCGAGGCCGTTGTCACCATGTGAAGCTGTGTTTTGTGAGTTTGACATGATTTATCCTGAAAACAAAAATTCTTGACAAGAAACAAGCGTAAAATAGTGTGTTATACCAGAATTAGCACCGAAGATCGCTATTATCCTTAGCCCCACGGTGGGCGCCAAACTGTTTACCTTGAAATACGAGTAACAATTAAACTCGTAATGTGGTTATAAGGATATGCGATCTAATTCAATGTTAACTGATAAACGACTAAATAAATAAATGAATTAAATGACTTAAATAGATCAAACCCGAGTTTTAATGCTTAATCCTCCTCGAACTGGATCAGACTCGAGAACAATCACCAAGAACAGTAGAACAACAATTATATGAACAACACAAATGTAAGAGTTAAAGGCGAATAAAAGAGTGTTTGTATTTCTCAGCTGTGTAAGTAAGAACTCGTGTATGGTGATAATTATAATAATGATGATAAAGATTCCCTTTACAGAGGAATAATATTCCTCTTTATATAGTAGAGGAATCCTATATAAGGTATGACTCTGATTGCGGAAATAAAATACATGATTGATGTCGTTAACCGCTAATAGCTCGTCTGGTTCCGAGATCCTCGCCGGGATCGATGGTCGAACGCGGATATTTTGGGATTCTGTTACTGCGGTGTTAAACTACTTCGATCCCGATTCCTCGGTCTATACATTCCTCGATTCTGAACTTAATTCGATACAAATTTGCTCTCGAGGTATACGCTCGAGCCCATATAATCGGATCTCTCGATTTTTACCGTATACAAAAATAAAATTGACAAAGTATTTTTCAATATGACAAGAAAAATCATATAACGCATAACACACAACTAAAATCATAAAAAATAAAGTCTAAGAATATTAAATAATTAAATAATTAAATAATTAAATAATTAAATAATTAAAATAAAAGAATAAAAATAAAACTAGAATAAATTTCACATATAAGTTTTTTAATAATTAAAATTAATTTTTAACAAATAAATAAGAGGAAAAGATTGATTGATTATTGAATGTTATACGAAAGTAGTAATTATTAAAAATATGAATAGGATTTTAATAAAAAATGATGAAAGACTTCTATGATTATACCACAAATGAATTTAAATTCAAAATTTTATATTATTTATGAAGTAATTTTTTCAATAATAAGTAAAATACTAAATGGAAAAAACTAATCACGGTAGAATAAAAGAGGGGTGAAGATCATGTGACGATATTTATATCTTCTCTCTCAAGGTCTAGAGCACGATCTTCAGATGCTGCTCATGATCCTCCCGACTGCGGGAGTACATGAAGATGTCATTAATAAACACAATGACGAATGAATCAAGATATGGCTGGAATACACTGTTCATCAGGTGCATAAATGTTGTTGGGGCGTTGTTCAGCCCAAATGACATCACAAGGAATTCGCAGTGACCATACCGAGTCCTAAAGGCAGTGTCCGGGATATCTGGATCTATCAATATTTGAGAACTCTCTGGCACCTTGTAACTGATCAAATAAATCATCAATGAGCGGCAATAGGTACCTATTCTTCATTGTAACCTTGTTCATGATAATCAATACACATGCGCATAGAACCATCATTCTTCTTCACAAAAAGAACCAGAGCATCCCAATGTGATACACTAGGCCGGATGAAACCCTTTTCAAGCAACTCTTGCAGCTGCTCCTTCAGCTCCTCCGGTGTCATACGATATGGTGGAATAGAATCGGCTGAGTGCCCGGCAACAAGTCAATACCAAAATCGATAAGGTTGTATCTTAAGGAAGGACACAACCCTTCTAGGAACATAATCTAATGTACTCCTCCACTCTAACCACGACAAACCTAGAATAGGCAGTGTTACAGTCTTGGCGTGACAATCCAGCATAGCATGATAAGGCGACAACCAGTCGATGCCTAAGATAATATCAAAGTCTACCATATTGAGTAACAATAGATTAACTCTGGTCTCAAAACCACCAATAACAACTATACATGATCGATACATATAGGCCACAGAAATAGAATATCCCACAAACATGGAAACATATATATGAAACTAAAATATTCACAAGATATATCAAATATGGAGTAAATTAAGATGAAATATATGAGTAATTAGAGCCTGGATGAAATAAGACGGATGCATTTCTATGACAAACCAGAACAATACCTATAATAACTGCGTCTGATGCGACTGTCTCTGTCCTACCCGAAAAAACATAGAATCTGGCCTGGCCTCCTTCTCTAGGGCGACCCCTACCCTCCTGACCTCTACTCCTAGTTGGCTATGCAGGTGGAGCGCCAACTGGAGCAGAAACCACGGCCTGATAAGTCTGTGGACCCGGTGGAATACGTGTAGCCTGTGTAGTCTGTGGAGGGGCACCCCTCCTGGGTCTGGGGAAATCCGTCACCATATGTTGGATATCGACAGACTCAAAGCAAGCTCTCGATGGGTATGGCTGCTGAAACTGGCCCTGTCCTGGCTAGCTAGACTGACCGCTGAAAGAACCGCGTGTAGGAGGTGCACTAGACAATGATAGTGGATAATGGGCAACCTGATACCTAGAAGTATCCGAAGTACCACTAGAAGCTAAAAGTGTTGAATAAACTGGACGACTCACATAGCCTCTAACATGACGGGTTGTAGCTGCAGCGTCGCCACCACTAATTCCTCCAGTACCTCGAGGCCTTTTAGCCTCCCTGTCCTCTCTCTCACGGCTCCGCATACCCTCCAACCTCCACGCGATCTCTACCACCTGGTGATATAGGGTATATGTCTCCAATTCTCAAGCCATGCTGAATCTAATACCATAGTTGATACCCTCGATGAATCGGCAGACTAGCTCTATAACTGTAGAAACCAAGGCAGATGCATGTATGGACAACTCCGTAAATTTGACAGCATACTCTGACACTGTCATAGTACCCTGGTGCAACTTCTCAAACTCCGCACGCCATGCATCCCGAAGGATTTTCTCTCAAGAACATATCTGAGATGTGAGTGAAGCTGCGTCGGCTGGGCTACCCTCCTCATAAACCCGTCATCATCGATGCGTTGCTCATAACAACTAGAATGTAGTAAAAGAAACCCCACTTGTCTTCAAAATACCTTAGGTGCGTAGAATAGGTGTAAAGTTTTTCCTCGATTCCCCGATGAGAGAATGAAGGGGAAGAACGGCTCGATGTTTTATAATCGAGGCCAGGAACCCCTCGTATCGAGACCCGGGAAGAATAAATGATGTATCTGAGATTGGATACGGTAAAACGACGTACCCTGGAACAAGTATAACTTCTGAAACTCGGGAGAGGCGGTCAACGGTTATGGATGAAGGATAGGGGGCCATAATATTCTCCCTCAACAAGATATTACTGCGCGAATCTCACTCAGTATCAATTATAGATCAATAATTGCCGGGAAAAAAAGATTTTACCTTTTTTAGACTTGTACTAGGGCTGAAATTCTCCTACTATATAAAAGAAATGTTTTTCTTTAGTCTGACACATTGTAACACGTAATTCAAAGCAATAAAAGTTTACTTTTGTCTTCTAGCTATTGTTCAAGACATTACTCATTTGTTCTTTTCTTCATTCGCGACCGAGCTTGTATCGAGGGTCAAATCGAGGACGAGTTCCACTGTTCAATCTATGATCTGGCTTGGTCATTACATTAAGATTGGTTTTATAATTTATTTTATCTTTAATTCATTTACTTGTTATTCTTAATTATCCCTATTGAATTAAACAACATATCCTTTAAACCACGCATAAATTTAATTTTTACCCATCTTTGGGGTAAAGGGTTTGGCGCCCGCTATGGGGTTAAGGATAATAGTGGTAATTCGATACGAATCTCCATAACACACTCTATTTTATGCTTGTTCTTTGAAATCTTAATTCCAGTTTAGCCTAAGAATATCAAACTCTCTGTCTGATCACTTGAACATTCACGCTGAGTCAGGCCATCACGGAAAATATAATAATGTGGTGCACAGTAATGATGTATCTCCTTCCGACCCGGTCAATGCTAACTCGTAGGTGGCCATCAACATCAATTTTCTAACTGATCCCAAAACAAGTGTTCGCGGGGGACCCTGACCGATAAATCAAGAAGTTCCTGAAAGTGAAGGTGATAGGATTAGCCTATGATTGATTTTTAAAATGTTGCAGGCTCAACAAGCGACAATAGCATAGCTGCAAAACCGAAGCCACGCCCCTAACAGGGTCGAGCCCAAACAATCCTGGGAAAATATTCGTAGAGATGAACAAGTTTCCATAAGACCGGGTTCAGCCGAGTCCAGAGAAACTTCAGAGGTAATGAAGATGCTCAAAGAATTAATAAAATGGGTGGAGTCGGGCGACAAAAAGATTGAGGCCAACGATAAGAAGGTGGAAACATATAACTCAAGGGTCGATCAGATCCCGGGAGCACCTCCGATATTGAAAGGACCAGACTCCAAAACATTTATCCAGATGCTCTTCCCCTCGAGCACGACACCAAAGACGGTCTCGAAAATGTTTTGAATGCCCGACATTCCCAGGTATAATATGACTACGGACCCAAATGATCATGTAACTTCCTATACATGTGTGATCAAAGGGAACGACTTGGAAGATGACGAAATCGAGTAAGTGTTGCTGAAAACATTTGGGGAAACTTTGTCCAAGGGGGCAATGATATGGTATCACAACTTGCCTCCAAATTCCAATGACTCATTTTCTACGCTTGCGGATGCTTTTGTAAAGGCCCATGCCGGAGCCATCAAGGTCGAGACCAGAAAGTCAGATCTTTTCAAGGTAAAAAATAGGGATAACGAGATGCTTAGGGAGTTTGTGTCAAGATTCTAGATGGAACTGATAGATCTGCCTCCAATTGCGGATGATTGGGCCATTCAGGCATTCACTCAAGGGCTCAACCCCCAAAGTTTCGTGGCCTCCTCAACGGCTAAAATAAAATTTGGTGGAGCACCCAGTGGTAACTAGGGCCGACATCCACAACAGGTACCAATCAAAGATCAAGGTCGAAGAGGACCAACTCAGGACCCCTTATGGATCTGTTTACCCCATCAGAACCGTTGATAGATATAAGAGAGCCATTGATTAGGAGCCAAGTGAGGTCCGAGATAGATATCTTCTATACACTGTGGATTGGAGGGGAAACGGATCCGGACGTCACCCAACTAGGAACGAGAAGAAAGGTGATCAAGGGCCGACTGGCCAGTGCCTGATGAGCAAGGGCGGGTTTGACAGGCTGCTCGGGAGTAGGGAAGCACCAAAACTATCGGAGTACAATTTCAACATGGACGCTGCAACTATCGTGTCGGCCATAGGGCGCATCAAAGAGACCAAATGGCCCTGACCATTTACAGTCTGACCCTGCCAAGAGAGATCCTAATTTGATTTGTAAGTATCACATCACTCATGGTCATAGTACCGAATATTGCTGAAAGTTAAGAGAATAAGTTTCTCGGTTGTTCAACAATAGGCACCTCCGAGAATTCCTAAGCGAGAGAGCCAAAAAACCACTTCAAAAATGGAGACACCAACAAACAGGTTGAACAAGAGGAGCCTCAGCACGTGGTCAACATGATCATTGGGGAGTCGATGTCCCCAAGGGCCAATGATAAAACACACTAAAGTTTCTATTATGATGGAAAAATGCACATGGGATTACATTCTGGAGGAAGCTATCTCGTTTGGTGAAAAAACGCCGAGGGCATCATACAACCTCACAGTGATGCACTGGTAATAACTGTACTTATCAATAAATCTCGGGTTAAACGTATGTTGATTGATCCAGGTAGCTCAGCCAACATCATCAGATCAAGGGTCGTAGAGCACTAGGGTTACAAGATCAAATCGTACCGGCGATCCGGGTATTGAATGGGTTCAACATGGTGTGTGAGACCATGAAAGGAGACATAACTTTACTGGTAAACACTGCCAAGACAACCCAAGAAATGCAGTTCTATGTGATCAAAGGGGATATGAGGTACACCGCTTTGTTCGGAATGCCACAGGTCCATTACATGAGGGTGGTACCTTCGACCTTACAACAGGCGCTGAAATTTCCCATGCCAGGGGGAGTCAAAATAGTCAATGTAAATTATCCGACCGCAAGGAAATGTTTGTTGTCGATGAAGTGATCCCGGTGTCCAACCGAACAAAAAAGAAGAAACTAAATAGAAATCAATGCTACCGGCCTCAGCCACACCAGATAAATAGGAAGAACAAGGAGCAGATGATAAGGACGATTATAGTGTCCCAAGATCATTCATAGCACCCGATGATATCGACGCCACCAAATCGACGGTTAAGAAGTTGGAGCAAGTTATATTAATCGAACACCTACCGGATGGAAAGGTATAACTGGCCATGAGGTTAACCCCCGAGCTCAGGAAAAAACTAATCAATTTTTTTAAACCTAACGCCAATTGTTTTGCCTGGCCCCCTCTAGACATGGCAGGGATCCTATTGGAAGTAACCACTCACAAGTTGAGTTTGGATCCGAAGTTCCATCTGGTCAAGCCGAAGAGAAGGCAACTGTCTGATATTAAACACGCCTTCATCAAGGATGAGGTATCCAAACTTCTAAAAATAGGTTTCATCCGTGAATTTAAATAACAAGATTGGTTAGCGAACATAGTGGTAGTACCTAAAAAAGAAATTAAATTAAGAATGTGTGTAGATTATAAAGATCTAAACAAGGCATGTTCAAAGGATTGTATCCCTTTGCCTAACATCGATCGAATGATCGACGCTACGGTCGGACACGAGATACTCAGTTTTCTGGACTCCTACTCCGGGTACTCCCAAATTCGGATGGAACTGTACAATAAAAAAAGACTTCTTTCATAACAATGTTCGACACCTACTGCTATAATGTAATGTTGTTCGCATTAAAAAACGTCGGTGCCATATACCAACGCCTGGTAAACCGGATGTTAGAAGAATAAGTAGGAAATTCAGTGGAACTTTATATTGATGATATATTGGTCAAGTGCCTGCGAGCAGAGGATCATTTGGAACATTTTTAGGAAACCTTCGACATATTAAGGAAGTACAACATGAAACTAAACCCACAGGAGGGTGCATTTGGGGTCAGCTCGGGAATGTTTCTCGGGTTCATGGTATCTAATCGGGGCATAGAGATCAACCTCGAAAAAATAAAAACCATAGAGGACATTACCCTAGTAGACAACGTCAAGGCAGTTCAAAGTCTGAATGGGCGGATAGCCGCGTTGGGCCGGTTTATCTCGAGATTGTCAGATAAGATCCATCGATTCTTCTCACTATTGAAAATGAAGAACAATTTTTCTTGGACTCCAAAATTCCATCAAGCTTTGGAAGAACTCAAGCAATACCTATCGAGCCCGCTTTGTTTCACATTGCGAAGGAAGATGAACAGTTGTGGATCTACTTGGCGATTTTCGAGGTGGCAGTAAGTGGTGTCCTCGTCCAGGAGGAAGAAGGTACACGATTTCCTATTTATTATGTTAGTAGAACCCTAGGTGATGCCGAAACAGGGTATCCTCAACTAGAAACGTTAGTGCTTGCCTTACTTAGTGCTTCCAGGAAACTAAAACCGTACTTTCGATGTCACCCCATATGTGTCGTGAACTCTTACCCTATGAGAAATGTCGTGCATAAGCCCAAGCTCTCGGGACTAATGGTCAAATGGGACGTAGATATCAACAGTACCATATCAAGTACGAACCCCGACTGCCATAAAGTCTCAGATTTTGGCAGACTCTATGGTGACTTTTTGCCGGCCTTGATACCCGAGGTTGAAAGGGAATTACTGCTCACTTCAAAGGCTAATTCTAGGATTTGGAACCTATTCACGGATGTTGCCTCCAACACGAAAGGGTCCTGGCTAAGTATCGTGTTAAAACTGCCCGTGGGTAGCGTAAGTAGACATTCTATTAGAACAGTAAAATTGACCAACAATGAAGTCGAGTATGAAGCTATGATTGCAGGTCTTGAACTAGCTAAGAGCCTTAGGGCCGAAGTGATCGTAGTCAAATGTGACTCCTTCCTCGTCGTAAATCAAGTCAACAGAACATTCGAAGTAAAAAAGGAACAAATATGGAGGTACTTGGACAATTTGCAAGTAACCCTGCACCAATTCAAGGAATGGATTCTGCAACACGTACCTAGAGATCAAAACAGTGAGGCCGATGCACTGGACAACTTGGGGTCGTCTGTCGACTCCAATGAATTCAACTTGGGGTCAGTGTTGCAATTGATGAACTCGGTGGTATAAGAAGGTCACGCCGAAGTAAACTCGACAAGTTTGACTTGTGATTGGAGAAACAAATACATATACTACCTGAAGACAAGAAAATTGCCATCGGATTCCACGGAATTGAAAGCCCTGCACACCAAAGTTGCCAGGTTTAACTTAGTCGAAGGGAAATTGTTCAGAAGGTCCTTCTTCGGCTCACTGGCTAGATGCATAGGTCCGGGAAAGACCGAATAGGACATGAGAGAAGTCCACGAGGCCACTTAGGGGAACCATTCGGGGGCAGAAGCCTTAGGTTGGAAGCTAATCAAAATCGGCTACTACTGGAATGAAATGGAGAAGGATGAAACACGCCCCGATGATTCATTAACCACGAAAGCTGCTTCACCCGGTCTTGTCTCCATGGCCGTTTATGAAGTGTGGAATGGATATTGTTGGTCCCCTACCATGGGCGTCGTAAGGCCCAATACATATTATTCATGACCGATTATTTTTCCAAATGGGTCGAGGATCAAGCGTTTGAGAAGGTCAGAGAGAAATATGTCATCGACTTCATCTAGGATCACATATTATATCGATTTGGGGTACTGGCCAAGGTCGTCTGTGACAACGGAAAAAAATTTGTCGACATCAACGTAAGTAAGTTTTTCGAAGACCACTAGAACAAGAAGATATTATCAACGCCTTACCACCCTAGTGGGATGGGTAAGCAGAATCGATGAACAAAACTATACTTCAAAATTTGAAAATGAGATTGACCGGGTCAAAGGGAAAGTGGAAGGAAATCTTGCTCGAAGTCTTGTAGGCATACCGTACGACCTCGAAGTCAAGTCCGGAGTGACCCCGTTCTCTCTAGTTTACAGAGCGGAAGCCTTAATACCGGTAGAGGTAGGGGAACCGAGCCTAAGGTTCCAGTATGCTACCGAAGTGTCAAACGGCGAGGCCATGACCACGAGCCTAGAATTATTGAATGAAAGGAAGGAAGCCGCGCTGGACTGGTTGGCCGTCCAGAAGCAGCACGTAGGGGAGGTACTACAACTGAAGAGCCAACCTTCGACATTTTCAAGTCGGATACTTCGTATTGATAAAAGTAACACTACACACTAGGGACCCAAACAATTAAAACTAGGCCTGAATTGGGAAAGACCATATAGAGTTACCGGAATAACGGGTAAAGGCTCGTATAAACTCGAGTCAGGAAACGATGTACAATACCAAATAACTAGAACATAGCACACTTAAAGTGATACCACTGCTAAGGTAAGAACTCAATTCCCTTTTTAATTTCGTTATATCACGGGCTAACTTATGCAGGTACTAGGCTAAGGACAAATGTGACTATTAGGTCTGAAAGTACGTGTTGTACTCTCTTTCCCTTGAACTAATTTTGTCCCGAAGTGGGTTTTTCGGTAAGGTTTTTAATGAGGCAACAGTAAAACATGCTATCTTAGTTTTGAAGACCGGCCTTAAATAGGAATTGCTGATTGTTTGCACCAAACCAACAATATCCAATCCCTCACAAGTTCAGCCTCAAATACTAGGGGCCATTACCCCTATATTATGATTTTTAGAAAGAAAAAATTTTATATGTCAAAAGCCAAGGTTTGGTGGTTATGATTCATTATAAGGGTCAAACAGTCAGATGAACCGTTCCCATATATCCCACTCTAGCCACAACACAAGGCTTATGCGCCTTCGATTATGTACTCTACATATAAAACAATGAAAGAAATCTTTTCTTCCTTCATACTTTATTACTACGCATTTCGCTACGTCGATGCTTCACAACGGATCCTAGATCCTAAAGCCCATGGAATACCTCGACTAGGGGACTATTGTCCAAAAAAAAGAATCAGATGGCCCGGGCTATCGAATATCGGAGGCACCGAATCCATCAGGCAGCGCCCAAATGTGAAAGGCTACGGCCACCCTAAAACGGCTTGGAGATTTCCTAAGCCCGACTCAGAAAGTAAGGCACTTACGTATAATCAAAACCTATTAAAGGGTTACCCTCGGCAAAAACATCGTCGTATGTCAAAATTATGAGTAATCCGGAGTTTCCATCAAAATCGGATCCCATTCGGACCTCTGAAGAACGGATGCTCTAGATTACGTTTGATTCTATGTTAAGGCATTAGGGTCGATATGAAAATAAAAAAAATGGCAACAAATGCTAAAAAGTAAAAACACTATATTTCTAAAGGGAAAATTTTATATACATATCTCAAAAAATAATTACAAAGGCACGATAAAATAGCCTCAAAATAAAAAAGAAAGAAAATATACAAAAGGGAAACAAAAAAGAACTATGGCATCTACGCCTGATCTTCACCGGAGCTCGACTCGGAACTGGAACCTTCAGAACCTTCGAAGCCTTCTGGACCTTCGGGCTCATAAAGTTCCTTTGCCTCGTCCTTGAGACTCTTGTGTTCTTCAATCTCAGCACAACAGGTTAAATCCTCGGGCATGAATCTCCTCGAGGGTCTCCCTCCGAGACAACTGCTTCACATACTCGCTCTTCGTCCTTAAACGGGCCTCATCTATCTCCACATCCGCCTTACATTGGGACAGCATATCCTCGGCTTCGGAGGAATCAATTGAGGTTCCCTCTAATTTGGACTTCTACGCAATATATTCCTGGCCAAGGGCATCCTGTTTCGAGGAGGCTGAATTCAGTTGTGCCTGATGTTCTAAAATTCGTCATGACCACTTATTGGCCTTGTCCTTTCCACCTAGAGCTATTCCTTGACCAATGCTAGATCCTCTTTGGTAGCCTTTTCCGAAGCCAATAGGTCCATCCTACCCCTCAGCACCTCAGTCGTGGTCTTGACCTCATCTATCTCGCCCCGAAGCTGGCCAATCAAATCTATCTTCTCTTGGACATATGAGGTTGCATCGTTAGTCATCACGAGTAGCTTCCCATTTTTCCCTAAAAAATATTTTCCTTCTCGACCAGATCGGCATACTCCCGTTTCATGGACGAGGCCTCATTCTGTTCCTTTTCCAGCTCGACTCAGAGAATTGGGAGGTCATTCAGGGCCTCATCTTGTTGTTTATTGAGAGCCCTATACATGTCCTTCTGGAACTGCTCTTTGAGCTCTAACTCGAGCTGGCTGATTTCCATTTGGGACTGAAGGAAGATTTCATAGTGGAGTACCGAAGCCTGAAAAACAAAGCGATAAGTTCGTTAGAACATACTAAAACTAATCAAGATTCGCAAATGGTACTAGGAGTAGACATATTACCCGGTTCAGTGCCTGTTACGCCTCGTTGAAGAGACTCGATGTACCTACTTCATTCATGTTCACCTGGTACACCTCGGTCACCAGGAAGCCAAGATAGCTGGCCACACCCACCGGAGCGGACAACACCCCGGCATCCGCTGGAATAGTAAGCACGACGGTTCTTTGACGATCGAGATCCATAATCGGGGTAGGGTACTGCCTCACTAGTTTAGGGCTCGAGCTCGGCTTTCCCTCTACTGATGGCACACCATTTTTTTGGTACCTCCAAGTGACTAAGCCCGGAATAGTCCTCCAATGCACTCATGTCCATGCCGTCGAAGAACATGTTGAGGGCATTATCTGCGCCCCGTTCCGTCTCATTTGATTTTTATTTATCGGCTTGAGCCTATTTGAGCATAGACGCTGTGTGGGATGGAGTCTCCGTGATGTCGATGATACCGACTACTTTCTTCGGGACAAGAGCGGCTTCTCGGGAGGCTATGGCCTCTGATTCTCCTTTGGCTCCCAAGCTAGAGGGGGATCGTCCTCTCATCCACCTTATCCGATTGCCGCCTGCTCTCCTTCGTTGATGGTCAACCCATGAGTGATGAACTCCAGGTCATCGTCCTCAGGGTAATCCTTGAGCAAGAAGAGGGAATCGGGGTCTGATACCCTGGCTTTGGTACTCTTTTTATTGTTTTTTCGGACCCGGACAACTGCCTTCTTCTTCTTCACCTTGGTGTACGAGGAGCTAGAGGATTTCCTATTTTTCTTCTTTTTTTTCTCCTTTGCAGCAGCTCCAGGCTGTCCCGAAGTAGAGGGTTCAACAAGCGAGGATGAGGCCTCATCCTCATCCAATGGCCAAAACTCGGTGGTCTTGGGAAAACCTGTGAAAGGGAGAAGACTTAGCAGAAATAAAAGTTAAATATGTCAATTTAATTATTCGGGAGGAAGACTCACCATGGGAACAGACCTCCCACTTGGCCTTCGAGAGCTTTCGCCATTCACGCTCGAAGTAAGACATTTGTTTGCAGATACCCTCGATCCAATCCTTGAAGCGGGGGACTGAATTGGGAATTTGGGTGACCGCTGCACAATGGTAGACACATGCAATTAGAAAAAGGATAAAAGGAAGTACCATGTACTCAAGAAGGAGAAGACTTACAGGATGAGTTCCGATTTTCAGGGAACAATAGAAATTGGGGGGGAGGGGGGGGAGGGATGAGATCTTCGATTTTCACGCGAAAAAACCTCCCATGCTAACCTCGATCTCGATCTTCATCGATGCTTGATAATGGAGCTTTACTTGCTCGACGAACGAGCTTGATCAATCCCATCGAAAGATTTGGGGACTGTAGAGATGAAGTAGGTGGTCGAGGGTGTACCGAGGTGCTTCGGTGTTGTTTACGAAGTGGCGGAGGAGGATTATGATCCTTCAAAAAGACAGGTGAGTCTGCCCAAGACGGACCTCATACCTTTTTCAGAAGCCAAGGATTATAGGGTCCACCGGGGCAAGCCTAAATGGGTAAATGTAAGCACTTAGATACCCATCCACATGAGTGGTCTTTGTTGGGCACGGGGACGACCACCTCTTTTCCCTCCCAGTAACGGAGCATATGTACTCCAGACTCCCTCGCCTCGGTCCTGTTGACTGGAAGCCTTCTCAAATTTGAAGTCGTTTAAAATGGAGAAGCCTCCAGGAATAAAGCTCTTCAAAGGAGGATCTTGGGCCACCTCGGCATCTGTTTTCGGGATGGAAGATGAAGGGACGACCTGTTGAGGCATGGATTTGGAAGTGTTTGCCATCGAATTCTTGAAAATATGAAGCTTAGAAAATAAATATGAAGGTTTAAAGATGAGGATAAAGATTTGAAGATGGGGTTGAAGTTATGAAGGTCTGAGTTGAAGATTTAAAGAAGGACTATGAATATTTGAAGATGAGGATATGAAGATCTAGAAGAAATGTATGAAGATTTGAAGAGATTAGATTTAAATAGAGGATTCGAGGGTAAGTCAAAGAGCTATGGAGTCGGAAATTAAAAAAGTTAAAAAGAGGGTCAGAGCTTTTATAGAGGAAGGATAATCAATGCGTGATGTTTCACATTCGAGGACAGTCAACCGGCATCTGACACATGTACGAAGTCAGAACAATGCGATTGATGAGACGTTTCACAAACCCGTCACCTCGAAACATACGGAAGAATGAACCGGGGTTAATTTATTGCTTCCCGTCGCTTCGATAAATCTACTCTTCGAAAAACGAGGAGACTGACTGTGTACGAGTAAAATCGAGGGTAAAGTTTTCCCCGATTCCTCGATAAGAGAACGAATGGGAATCACGGCTCGACGCGATCATAATCGAGGTGAGGGACCTCTCGTATCGAGACCCAGGAAGAAGAATAATATATCTGAGATCGGATACGGTAAAGCGACATACCCTAGACCAAATATAGCTTTTGGAACTCGGGAGACGCAGTGAACGGTTATGCATGATGGATAGGGGGCGTAATATTCGTCCTCAACCGGATATTACTGCGCGAATCCCGTTCAGTATCAATTATAGATCAACAATTACCGGAAAAAGAAGATTTTTACCTTTTTTAGACTTGCACTAGAATTGATATTCTCCTACTATATAAAGAGTAAGTTTTTCCTTAGTCTGACACATTGTAACACGCAATTCAAAGCAATAAAAGTTTACTTTTGTATTCTAGCTATTGTTCAAGGCATTACTCATTTGTTCTTTTCTTCACTCGCCACCGAGCTTGTACCGAGGGTCCAATCGAGGACGAGTTCCACTGTTCAATCTAAGATCCTGCTTGGTCATTACATTACGATTAGTTTGATCGTTTATTTTGTCTTTAATTTATTTACCTGTTATTCTTTAGTATTTGTATTGAATTAAACCATGTATCATTTAAACCGCGCACAAATTTAATTGTTACCCATTTTTGGAATAAACAAGTCTGTGCCAAAAAGAATGACACATTTCTATATTTAGAAATAATTTAACTTTGAACTTTTTATTTTATCCACTTTACCCTTAATGAGAAGCTTTTATAGCCACATAAATATTATGGTTCAAGCTTTTATCCCTTAAGCTTTTAGGACCGCATGTTTTAAAAGTATTCTTTTCTTTCTTAAATTTTGTGCCAAGTTAAACTACCTCATCTAAATTGAAACGGAGAAAGTAATATTTATAAGTTGCTCAAACAAGTTAGATGTCAATTCTAGATGATTAATATTCTTTAATATTGATGGGCGAGTTGTATACTAGTTTATTTTTTAAAGGCGCACACTTTGAATTTTAATAATGCAAGAACTTCTAAATAGGGAAGTGACCAACTGATAAATTTGCACCAAACTTTCTGAGGAATGACTTTGATGGAATGATATAACCAGTTAGATTGTCTGTTACTGTTTTAAATGCTTGAAACTAACTATTAGGGCATAGGAGATTATTGAAGTAACGTGTAAGGGTTAGGTATATGTCCTATAATCTTGCCCAACTATCAGACGATGAATTAGATTATTGTTAGAATCAATATGATTACACTTAACAGATATCATGTATAAGATTTTGTATCTTTTAAATTACAAAATTCTGAGTTTAAAAGTTCTTAGCATGAAGCATAATAAATATGTATATCTTTCATTTACCGAAACTCGGTTTATTTTCCAGAAATGGTAAATGTGAAGAAAGGTTTGAAAAGCGGTGTCGATAATTTAAAACATGGTAGAAAACTAATCGATAATTTGCAATATATCTGATATCCAGTGGAACAAAATTCGACAAGCAATATAGACGGATCAATTTGTGACTGAAATTATAGTCAAAATGGAAAGGGTAGGGAATGAAAAATATTAGGCACGTGGATATGTATCTGTATATGTATAGGGGCAGAAAAGTGTGTGGCAATGGGCAAAGCAGACAGAAGCAGGCAGGAAGATTCTTAATAATAGTACTATTTCTTACAAGCAGAAAAGAGAGTCCCTTATTATTTGGACAACAATCATGATCTTGCATTACTGTCTCTAATCCTATTTACTTATTCTTAATTCTCAGACAACTAAACACAAAATATAGTACGTACTACTCCAAAGTCCTGTCCAGTAAATAAATAAAATAATTGTTGCTCGTGATTGGTTGATCCGACTTTTAAGAGTTGTTGACTTTTGGTTGACAAAGCTTCTTCTTGTCTTTTTTATTTATTCTATTTATTTATATATATATATATATATATATATTCCGTTTTTCCTTACCTAGGTTTTTCATTATTTTCAACTGAACATAATAATAAGATATTTTTTTAATTTTGAACCTTTTTACTCTACTTTCTTTCACTTACATACTAGTACTAGCTATAAATGCTCAAACCTCTTTTAAGAAATTTAGCAAACCCACATGGAACCCATTCCTTATCCTATCCATCTCATTGTAATGGCCAAGACTCATATATATGGTTCTTAATGTAACACATGACAACGCTTTTCTGGCCTTAAAACTAAAATGGGAATTATTATTCAAATCTGGATATCTAACTTCTCATTAATATATTCTCTCGTAGTACAAAAAATCCACAAATGCCCCATATCAAACATTTGTTCTATAGAAATATTTCTGAATTAGGTTTTTGGGCACCAAATCAGCTCAATTAATAAATTGCTTTTAACATAATTTTTGACATTTGTTATCATCATCTTTTGGTTATCTATGGATTGATAGATCCTGTGATGTCGACGAGACGTTCAACAATTTTTACTCTATAGGGTTGTTTGGTTGGTGGGATAAGGAATAACAATCACGGGATCAAATGCAAGATTATTTTATCTCGCGTTTGGTTATAGGTATTTATTATTCCCAAGAACCATTCTGTACTAAAATTGTAGGATTAACTATCTCATATAGAAGGCAATATAGCTAATTATGTGGAATATTCTTGTCTATCCAATCCCACCAACCAAACGACCTTTTTATATATAACGTCACAGTGGGTTCAAGGAGTGAATGAAAAATGAAAGGATATTGTCTCATATGGAATAAAGAGGAGAATGTTGTTGGTTTATATAGAAAAGCACTTTTACACAACTTGCAGCGAACTCCCAATTACACATCTCACGTACGGAAAATCTTTGACACACTAAATCTTTCAAAAGTGTGTCTAAGAACGCGCCTATCTCCGACAATGAGAGGTCCCCGCGAATTCTAGGAATGCGCTAATTGTAATGCACGAATTATCTGCTCTGTGTGATTTCCTGCCCGCATAAATAAAGAAACTGACTCTTGTTCCTTTTCTTTTCTTTCTTCTTGTTTTTCTTATGCCTTATTATTTTCCCCAAAAGGAAAAGAAAAGAAAGTTAGGTCGTGTTGACCAAAACTGGCAGAACAACCATAGAATCTAAGCTCAAAGGGAAAGATGTCAGCCGCAAAGGACTCAACTGAACATGCTCTAGTCATAGTCGACAGTCCGGGGCGATAAGGGGAAAGAACAACACTAGGAATGATGAACACGTAGCCGGAATGACCCAGGAAATGGAGTCCTTAAGGGAGGAGGTACAATATATCAGAGAATTGTCGCACCTGGCCGTGACAACACTTCCTCAGCCACCTAGATTCCCTTCTTTGGATTCACTTCCAGATCATTTTCCCTCCACATTAAGCCAAAAGAACAACACCCCAACTTCAACTCCCACCACTCAAATCATACCTCCAGTAACCCCTACTAACCCACCAAATCCCTCTATTCACACTCCTTACATACCACTGTACACTCAGACATCACAGAACCTGCTTATTACCACTAATGCAACCGCCCCTCCTCGTGACAAAGTCACTTTCACCACTAACCAGCACATACATGTGGCAAATACTGCCTCTCATGAGCGATACGTTTCCCCTGTATATGCTATTTCTAAACCTACCTTTACAGTACCTGTCATGGGGTGCCTTATGAGATTGACCAATACGCCGAGATGGAGAGAGAAGCCAGGCGTAAGGAAGTCGAGTCAGTGTCTAAGCAGTTGCAAATGTTGAGAAGGCAAATGAAGAGTCTCCAAATTTCCCGAGGAAGTGAATGTGTGGACTATGAGCACCTGTGTATTCATCGAAATGTGGATACGCTAGCAGGATACAAGCCCCCAAAGTTCGATATCTTCGATGGGATGGAGGACCCTCATGCACATTTGAGGCATATTGTGACAAGTTAATATGGGTGGGAAGGATGGAGAAACTAAGGATGCAATTATTTATAAGAATTTAGACGGGAGAAGCACTCACCTGGTATACCCGACAGGACCCGCGAAATTGGAGAACTTGGCAAGATATGGCGGAGAACTTCATGAATCGTTTTTGATTCAATACAGAGATCACTCCTGATCAGTTCGCATTGGTGAACCTGCAGAAAAAACCCATCTGAGTCATTCCAAGATTATGCACGACGGTGGAGGCCAGAGGCTTTCAGGGCGCAACCTCCGCTTGATGACAGTGAACTAACCAAGTATTTCATTAGAGCCCAGGAAGGAATATACTTTGGAAAGATGATGGGTCAAAAGTTATCCGAGCTAGTCAAGATGGGAAATTTCTTAGAAGACGACATAAATTCTGGTAAAGTACAATCCATGGCGGCACTGCAAGCGGCTAGCAAGGCCATCCAGTCATGATCAATCAGTAGCGGAAAGAAGAAGAAAGAGGAGGTCTCAGGAGTCGTCCCTTACTACCAAACCAACCCACCTCATGGAAGCACCTTTTATTCCCCAAACAACCACTCACCACCACCTACTACGCTCCAGTCTATAATACCCATCCATATTACCACCCTCAACCACAATACAACTTTCCTCGATCCAGCAACAACCAAAACCCACAACGACCATATGCTCATGTCCAAACCACTACCTATCAAAATCGACCTATTTATGCACCATGCCCTCGTCCCAACATTGAAGAGAGGGGCCCTAGAACTTATACCCTAATTTATGAGCCTCTGAACCAATTGTTCGAAAGGTTGAGAAGAGCATGATTGATACACCCAATCGAGGGAAGGGTTTCTGAACATCCCTCCAAATATTTTGATGCTACTAAGAGCTACGTGATTATTCTAATGTACCTGGGCACAGTACTGAAGACTGTTTCAAGTTGAAAAATGAAATTGAAATCCTGATCAAGAACGGAGCCATTCATTGCACTCTGGCGCCACATAATATGAATTGCAACCCGCTGCCAAACATCGAAACTAGGGAGCTAACATGATCACATTAGACGAAGAATATGAACTGAAGGGGACAATTGTCACTATAGGAAATGTAGAATCCGAAAGGATCCCTCCTCAAAAGGCTCCGGTCATTACAGTATAACTAAGGCCTACACTTACAATTCGCACCTATCCGCAGCAACCTACCGATGCTACTCAGGACAAAGAAGATCGGGAGTACAAAACCGTCCCATGGACGTACCAGCAAAAGGGAAAGGCCAAAATAACAGACTCTACCACAGCCCATGGTATGACTAGGTTTGGGAGATGCTACACCCCTGAATATGGAAATCGAGGAAACCCGGGGAGAGAACAAATTCTAAGAAGGAACATAACAGACCTACAAGCCGCTAATTTTTGGAAAAGAATGTCAAGCAAAGAGTATTCTATGGAAGATTAGTTGAAGAAAACTCCAGCACATATATCTATCATGGATCTATTAATGAGCTCTGACAGTCATAAGGACAATTTGTTGGAAGTACTAAGTGGGGTAAGTGTACCAAGTAACACCACTAGAGAGGCGTGAGCCGTGAAAATTGGGAAAATGGTCAAAGCAAACATGATCACTTTCATAAGAGACGAACTTCATGTCGAAGGCGCACGTCACAACAAGGCTCTTCACATCGTGATCAAATGCTGGGACAAGGTGGTGTCCCGAGTGTTGGTCATTGGAGGGTCGGGAGTCAACATTTGTCCATTCTCCACCCTGTGAGAGTTGGTAATTCATTTGAGGGAGGTCAAGGAAATCCACGTAAGAGTGAGAGCCTTTGATGGTTCACAAAAGGATGTTATTAGAGAAACTTATCTAGCTTTGCAAATCGAGCCGGTCAATTTTCTGGCGTTTCTCCAAGTAACGGATATCTCCTCTTCCTACAATTTGTTGCTCGGTAGGACCTGGATACATATGGAAGGAGCCGTGCCATCTACTTTGCACCATTGCATAAAATTCGAGTGGGGATGCCAAGAGATCGCGGTTCACGGCGAGTGGGATCACTCTGCCTATCTGGAGTATGTTGTTCCATTCGTTGAAGGGCTGGACGGAGCTGCCTTCCAAGCTATGGAAATCATGCAGACTACTGAGATGGAGAAGACTGGACAAAATTTTGGAATGCAGTAGCCGTATAAATCCAATACGACCATGTGGGGGATGACAAAATACGGATAAAGGCCAAGAACAAGGTTGGGAGATAAGTCAGATGGAATCACAGAGCCAATTGAACATAATGGGAAAAAAGGAAGGGCTAGCATAGGATATCAGCCTCCAAAAGGGAAAGCTCGCACCGTTAGTTCTGGGAAAAAGGCTTTTGTGCCTGAGCATGTTGCAAGTCGGGGACAGAGTTCAACACCCGAAGAGGATATCATCGACCGGATGGGAAAGTTGTTCATGAATATGATTGAAGGTATTGTGAAGGAAATAACATCAAGACACCGGGAAGGTGATGCCGATCGCGATGAAGGACGGGACCTGGGCAGATTGTTTTAAATCGGTATTTTGCTTATTTCACTCATTTTCTCTTGGTTTGGGCAATTTTTGGGGAGCTTCAAGGGGAGATTTTCATCATCTATTGCAAGGTAAGTAATTTGCGCATATTGTTAGCTAACTACATGGATTTTACAAGGATTTAAACATGGAAATTAGTAGAAATTTTGAGATTCTTAAAGAAACCTAGAAATTGGTATTTTTGGAATTTTACCATGAAATTGGACATAGAATTAGGAATAAACTATATATTTAAGTTTGTGGTGTTATGGGTAAAGTTTATCTTCAAACATTTTTGGAATTCAGGCACGTGGGCCTGAGGGTTGAGTTTATTGACTTTTCGAGAGGAATCACTAAAAATTATTCAATTGTAAGCATTAGAGTATATTTTGATTCATTTGCACGTTGTTTGACTAGTTTCGTAACGTTTGTCTTTGAGTTGAGGTGTTAGAGAGGAGTTGGAGCCGGTTAGGAACTTCAGAGCGAGCTAAGTCTCCTGTCTAACCTTGTGAGAGGTAAACTACCCCCTAAGTGATGTAATTTTTATGTGCTACTCATTGTGGGTGCTACGTACACACGAGGTGACGAGAGTCTGTACGTAGCTAAAACATGTTTATTCCAGGTGGACTTAGGACTTTATCATGTAATATTTAAATTATTTAAACTCATTCTGCTGGTTTAATTAATTGAATTTATAATTAAAATNGCTTATCACCTTGAGTTGTTGACGAGTTATTTGAGAAATGCTAAAGGTTATATTCACTTTATGTTCATGTACTATATTGTAAGCACGTGTCTCGTAATTCCATAATTCTCTTTATTTCTTGTGAAGTGGGTCGAAAACCTCGGCAGTATAATAGATGCATCTATGGTTCATACCGCTCGAACCTCGGCAGTGTACACATTATTCTGGATTGGGCCGAACGACCTCGGCATAATCGTGCGTTATGTCGCTAGCACTCTGAACATTCACGAGATTATTTTTCCACTGATGCCTGGCATTTTATATGGTATTTCTTATCCGTTTGATACTGTCAATGGATACATCTGAGCCGTTGAGGTAGAATACAAGACTGAGAAATTATTACTTTAAAAGAAATATTTGGAAGATTAGCTAACGTACATATTTACCCTATTATTGTTGTGTGCCTCACATCTGCATATGATTTATTCCATTGCTTTATTGGACCTCTAGTAAGTGTCGATGTCGACCCCTCGTTACTACTTCTCCGGGGTTAGGCTAGATACTTACTGGGTACGCGTTGATTTACGTACTCATGCTACAATTCTGCACTAAATGTGCAGGATCTGACAGGTTCAATTGGTGGTCATTTTGGCGCGTAGACACAACTGCTGGGGAAACTTTATGGTGAGCCGCACTCCAGGCTACGTATCGCTGCCCACAGAGTTTCCATCATACTATTTACTTTATCCTGTCTTATTTACATTTCAGTCAAATGTTGTATTATTATTGTACTCCTCATTAAATACTCATGCATTTGTGACAATGTGTTTTGGGATGTTCTAGAAATTGTTTATGGTTTGCGTAACCTCGATACAATTTACTTGTAAATTATTTAGATTGTATTTTCTACGACTTTAACACATTTATGTATTTACCTAACAAGATTTATGATTTCAAAAACAAAAAAGAATAAATACTTAAGTTGTTAGTCATCGTTGGTTTGCTTAACGGTGACGTTGGGTGCCATAACAACCTATTGTAACGAGCCGACCGGTCATTTTACGTTATCGGACCCCGTTCCCCTAAATGAAACCTCCCATGGTGGCTTATTATGATTTATGGCTTCCGGGGACTGGTGGTCCGAGATTCGGAGGTGTTTAGAGTGCTATAAGAACATTTGGTTCCTTAAGGTTGGCCTTTAAGGATAAGTTTGACTTTGGTCAATATTTTTAGTAAGAGACCTCGAAATCGAGTTTCGACGATTCCGGTAGCTTCGTATGATGATTCCGGACCTGGGCATATGTTCAGAATGAGTTTCTGATGACCCGGGAGCGTTTCGGCGCCCAATATTAAAATAAGAGTTCCTTAAGTTCCTATTATGGTTTGGAATGTGTTTTTGTGATATCGAGGTACGAATGGAATTCTAAGACCGGGAATAGTTCTGTTATGTCATTTATGACTTGCCTGCAAAATCTGGTGTCATTCCAAGTAGTATAGGTCATTTCGGCGCGTTGTTAGCGAAGCCTAGAAAAACTCAAAGTTGCTTAGTTTGGTTCTAGGGGTTTTGAGGTTTGATTTTGAGTTTTGGCGTTGTTTTGGGTGTTCTGAAGGCTCGAGTGAGTCCGTATTATGATTTGGGACTCATTGGTATATTTGGACGGGGGCTCGGGTGGGCCCAGGTGCCTCCCGGACACCACACGAGGCCAAAAACTAGATGCATTAGTTGCTCGTGCACCTGTTCTGGTGTGACCACAGGTGCGAGACCGCTCCTGCGGTCCTAACCTCGCAAGTGCGACCCCCAGTGGGTTGGCCGATTCTCGCAGGTGCGGATAAAATTCCGCAGAAACTGAGCCGCAGGTGTGGGCCCAGGCATCCTAGTCCATTTTTGCAGGTGCGAGCCTTTCCTCGCAGGTGCGAGACCACAAGTGTGGACCTCGAGCCGCAGGTGCGGAAACATTGTCCAGACAGTGTGTTTTTTATACACGAGAATTAACTCATTTCCCTTATCTTCATCTTCTTCCTTGGGGCGATTTCCACCATTTTAGAGGGGCAAACGACCTGGTCATTAAGGTAAGTAACTTCCACTCTAATATTAGCTTCATGCATGAAATACTAGCTTAATTAACTAACTAAATTAGTGGAAATTCAAGAATGGGGTAGTAACCTAGGGCTCCCGATAATGTGAGAATTTACCCGTGAATTTGCTATAGAATCAAGTAGAAATCGTATATTAATGATCCTAAGGCTATGGGTGAGTGTTTCCTTCGAGAACTTGCGGAATCCGAGCATGTGTTCCCGGGCTTGGATTGTAGGATTTCTTCAAGAATGGGAACTTTACTAAGTGAGTAGGAGAATTTCCATGTTTTGAGCATAAATTAATGAATTTGTATAACATTTGGCTAGTTTCGAGTCCTCGGGTGTACAGTAGCTTCGACACGAGGTGAGTCTCCTTTCTAACATTGTAAGGGGGAATTGTCCCCATAGGTAACTATAAATAATTGCATTTTCTTATTTGTGGGGGCTATGCACGCACGAAGTGACGAGAGTCCGTGCGTATCTACTACTATGTTATGTTGGGTAGTTGTAGGACTCACGAACATGCTTATATGTGCCTTACATGTATTCCTAAACGTATATTCATTTGCTTATTATCCTTGATTTGGCATAAGAATATTAGGAAGTGGGGGTCCATAATATATTGCTTAGGTTCTTGCCTTAAAGAATAATCTCTGATAATTCCCTAAAAATTGATAATTTTATGTATGTATGCGGCACCGCACCACATGTATGATTCGTGAGCGGAATAGCCCTACTATTATGTAAACCGCGTCGCTTCGATTCGCGAGCAGGGTAATAGATGCATCTATTGTTCGAGCCGTTCGACCCTCGGCAGTGCACATTTATTTTTCGCGACGTTTCGGCCGTACGTGTCCAGCCTATTAAGTGATGTATGATTTACTTGGAATTTGTTGTAATTGTACAAACTGGTTCATGTTAATAAGGGAATTTAGTACATTATGTGCTAGTGCAATTTGACATGAAAAGGTAAATACAACTATACTTGATGATTTATCTCCTTGTGATTTCTACGACTGTTATGCCTACCTAGTTCCTATTAAATCGTGTTATTTAGAAATGTTGACCGTAGTAAGTATCACGTCCATCTCTCGTCACTACCTCTTAGAGGTTAGGCGGGATACTCACTGGGTACATATTTGTCTATGTACTCATGTTGCACTTCTGTACTTAATTGTACAGGTTCTGAGGCAGGTACATCTGGTTATCAGAACGGATCTCGATTCTGATCTCAGTTGGACCCGACTTCACGGTGAGCTGCTTCTCCTGACGATCCTCAGCGGAACCTTGGAGTTTTCTTTTGCTTATTTCCCGTGTATTCATTTCAGATAGTGGGATTGTATATTTTGTTTTGTATATTCTATTAGTATGCCCGTAGGACTTGTGACACTAGTTCCTGGCACACACGTAGTTGTTATTTTGGTTTACGGGTTTGTATCTATACATATTGGCTCATTCCTCATCATGACTGTTTTGATTAAAACTGGCTAATTATCCTTGTCAAATAACGTTTTAAATTTTAAAAACTGAGTATCTTTTAAAGTGCTTAAACTAATAAGAAGGAACCTTTAGTAAATTAAGAGCCGGCTTGCCTGACCCCGCTGTTGGGCGCCATCACGACCTCAGTTAGGATTTTGGGTCGTGACAACATGGTATCAGAGCACTAGGTTCACGTAGGTCTCACAATTCACGGGCAAACCTAGTAGAGTCTTGCGGATCGGTATGGAGACGTCTGTACTTATCTTCAGGAGGCTATAGGGTGTTAGAAAAACCTCTCCTTATTTTTATTCTATCATGCAGTCAATGGTTTACTAAATTTTGTTCTTCTATTCTCTCACAGATGGTGAGGACGCGTACATCCAATGTTCCATATCTGGGAGGGGCCGCTACCCCCGTTGTTCACGGTCGTGGTAGAGGCCGGGGGAGGGCACCAACCCGAGACAGGGGATGAGGGCATCCCCGAGCTATTCCAGTTGTACCACCAGAGGACCCCACTATAGAGGAGCAGGGTGAGGTGCCCCCAGCAGGTCCCGCTCCAGTAGATTTCATGACGGCGCCAGGATTCCAGGAGATCATGGGCCGTATGATGCGATTCATGGATACTATGTCCCATGTTGGTTTATTTCCAGCGGATCCTGCCACATCTAAGGCAGGAAGGGAATACTATGGAGACATCTGTACTTATCTTCAGGAGGCTATAGGGTGTTAGAAAAACCTCTCCTTATTTTTATTCTATCGTGCAATCAATGGTTTACTAAATTTTGTTCTTCTATTCTCTCACAGATGGTGAGGACGCGTACATCCAATGTTCCAGATCCGGGAGAGGCCGCTACCCTCATTGTTCACGATCGTGGTAGAGGCCGGGGGAGGGAACCAACCCGAGGCAGGGGACAAGGGCGTCCCTGAGCTATTCCAGTTGTACCACCAGAGGACCCCACTATAGAGGAGCAGGGTGAGGTGCCCCCAGCAGGTCTTGCTCCAGTAGATTTCATGACGGTGCCAGGATTCCAGGAGATCATGGGCCGTATGATGCGATTCATGGATACTATGTCCTAGACTGGTTTATTTCCAGCGGATCCTGCCACATCTCAGCAGGAAGGGGAGCCAGAAACCCCTATTTCCCAGACTGTAGCCCAGACAACAACGCTTCATCATACCCCGGGTACACTGCCCGTGGGTGGAGCCCAGCCGGTAGCAGCAGCACCTGAGCTCAGACTAGCTGCGGATGGCGATCCGCAGAAGCTACTGGATAGATGGACCCGATTGCACCCTCCTGTCTTTTGGGGTGAGAAGGGATAGGATGCCCAGGACTTTATTGACAGGTGCAGGGACAAACTGCACAACATGAGGATACTAGAGTCCCATGGAGTGGACTTCACTACTTTCTAGCAGGAGGGCAGGACCCGCAGATGGTGGCAGTCCTACATCCTGGGTAGGTCAGCGGGTTCCCCAACCAACACTTAGGAGCAGTTCACTCAGTTGTTCCTGGATAGGTATATTCCACCCTCCGAAAGGGAAGAGCTGCTATATCAGTTTGAGCAGCTGGAGTAGGGGCAGATGTCCGTGATAGATTACGAGGCCAGATTTCTGAGTTGTCCCGTCATGCCCTTATGATATTTCCTACTGATACTGAGAGAGTGCAGAGATTTGTAGCAGGGCTGCACTCAGGTATTAGGTCCAACATGGCTCGAGAGGTGGAGATGGGGACTCCTTATCAGCTGGTAGTGGAGATTGCTCGTAGGATCGAGTGTTATCGATCGAGGACCAGGGAGAAAGTACAGCAGGATAAGAGAGCTAGATATTCAGGAGATTTCAGAGGTGCCCCAGCCAGGGGTAGATGTTAGTTTGGTAGAGGTCAGTCTAGCAGGCCTCCATATTCATCTCCTCCGCCACCTCCCCGTAGTGCTCCAGCGAGGCCCTATTTCAGCGCCATGCCTGAGAGTTCCTACCGCCCACCAGCCATTCAGGGTTCCTCAGGCGGGTATTCCGGTCATTAGGGGTCTTTTATTCCTTATTTCAATGCCATGCCGGAGAGTTCTCACCATCCTCTAGTTGTCCAGGGTCCCTCTTCAGGACAGCAGGCCATGCCACCAGCCAGATGTTATGAGTGTGGGGACCCGGGCCATAAGAGGAGGACTTGCCCCAGGTTTCGGGGCAAGGCCGTTCAACAGAGCTATCAGCCTACATTTCCAGCACCGGCGGTTTGTCCACCCAGAGGTGGAGGTCAGACTGGTAGGGGTCATCCCAGAGATGGAGGCCAAGCAGGGGGAGCTCTGCCAGCGTTTATTCATGCCAGCGGAGGTCAGCCAGCTCCTGTTTATTCTAGCGGGGCTCAGTCTTCCGATGCTCCAGCTAGATTCTATGCTATCCCGGCCAGATCAGATGTAGTGACCTCAAGGGTCGTGATCACATGTATTATTACAGTATGTGGTAGAGAGGCATCGGTGTTATTTGATCCAGGATCCACCTATTCCTATGTTTCTGTCTTATTTGCTCATTTTCTGGATGTCCCTCGTGAGTCCTTGGGTTCTCCTATTTATGTGTCCACTCCGGTGGGTGATTCTGTGGTTGTAGACCGGATTTGTCGGTCTTGTGTGATTTTATTTGTGGATTCGAGACCCGATCGGATCTCTTATTGCTCGACATGGTTTATTTTGAGATTATTTTGGGGATAGATTGGCTATCTCCTTATCATGTCGTGCTAGATTTCCATGCCGAGACAATTACTGTAGCCATGCCCGAGTCGCCTAGGCTAGAGTGGAGAGGCTTCTTAGTTAGTACAGCCAGCTGAGTTATTTCATTCTTGAAGGCTCGACATATGGTTGAGAAGGGTTGTCTGGCCTATCTTTCTTATGTGCGACACACCACCGTCGAGTCTCTGATGATTGATTCAGTACTAGTGGTTCGAGAGTTTGCCGATGTATTTCCTTCGGATCTTCCGGGCCTGCCTCCAGATCGTGATATTGATTTCTGCATTGACTTAGCTTCAGGAACCCAGCCTATATCTATCCCTCCGTACCGTATGGCTCCGAAAGAGTTGAAGGAGCTGAAGGATCATCTTGAGGAGTTGTTAGCTAAGGGGTTCATCAGGCCGAGTGTATCACCGTGGGGTGCTTCAGTTCTATTTGTAAAGAAGAAGGATGGATCTATGCGGATGTGTATTGATTACCACCAGCTGAACAAAGTTACCATTAAGAACAAGTATCCTTTGCCGCACATCGATGATTTGTTTGACCATTTTCAGAGTGCTCGTGTGTTTTTGAAGATTGATTTGAGATCGGGGTATCATCAGTTGAGGATTCGGGCTTCAGATGTTCCGAAGACTACTTTTCGTACGAGATATTATGAGTTCCTGGTGATGTCCTTTGGTCTGACTAACGCTCCAACGGCATTCATGGACTTGATGAATAGGGTGTTCATGTCGTATATTTATTCCTTCATCATTGTCTTCATTGATGACATTTTAATTTACTCACGTAGTCTGGAGGAGCACGAGTTGCATTTGGGAGTTGTGCTCCAGACTTTTCGAGAACAAAAGCTATATGCTAAGTTCTCCAAGTGTGATTTCTAGTTGGATTTCGTGGCATTCTTGGGGCATGTGGTATCCGGAGAGGGTATCAAGGTTGATCTCAGAAGGTTGAGGCGGTTCAGAGTTGGTCGCGTCCTACTTAAGCTACAGAGATCAGGAGCTTCTTGGGCCTTGCAGGCTAATATCACCGATTTGTGGAGGGGTTCTCTTCTATGAAGCTCCATTGACTAGATTGACTCAGAAGAATGCCCGTTTCGATGGTGTGACGAGTGTGAGGAGAGATTTCAGAAGCTTAAGACAACATTGACCGCATCACCAATTCTAGTATTGCCTTTCGATTCTGGGATGTATACAGTATATTGCTTATGTTTCGCGCCAGCTGAAGGTTCATGAGAAGAATTACCCTGTGCACGATTTGGAGTTGGCAGCGATTGTTCATGCTCTTAAGATTTGGAGGCACTACTTGTATCAAGTGTCCTATGAGATTTATATAGACCACCGCAGCTTGCAGCACTTGTTCAAACAGAAAGATCTTAATTTGAGGCAGCGCAGATGGCTTCAGTTGTTGAAGTATTATGATATCACCATTCTTTATCACACGGGCAAGGAAAATGTGGTAGCAGATGCTTTGAGCAGGAAGGTGGAGAGTATGGGTAGCTTAGCTTATATTGCAGTAGAGGAGAGACCCCTAGCCTTGGACATTCAGTACTTGGCTAATCTCCTGGTGAGATTAGACCTTTCAAAACCTCGTTGAGTTCTTGCACATGTGGTCGCTCAGTCTTCGTTGTTGGGGGAGATTAAGGCTCGGCATTATGATGATCTGTGTTTGGCTAAGCTATGAGAGACAGTGGTTCAGGGCAGGGCCAAGGAGATTATTATTGGCGAGGATGGTGTTCTGAGACTTCAGGGCCGCTTATGTGTTCCTAAGGTTGATGGCCTGAGGGAGAGGATTCTAGAAGAGGCACAAAGTTCTCAGTATTTTGTTCATCATGGTGCTACGAAGATGTATCGTGATTTGAAGAAGCGTTACTGGTGGAGGCGAATGAAGAAGGATATTCTGGAGTATGTGGCTAGGTGTCTTAATTTCCAGCAGGGGAAGTATGAGCACCAGAGGCCAGGAGGCCTACTTCAGTAGATGCTCATTCCTGAGTGGAAATGAGAGCGCATCACTATGGACTTCCTGGTTAGGTTGCCTCGGGCTTTGCGGAAGGTTGACGTGGTTTGGGTCATTGTGGATAGATTGACCAAATACAACATTCGGGAGATAGTCCAGTTTCATGGTGTGCCGGTGTCCATTATATCAGATCGAGGTCCTCAATTCACCTCGCACTTCTAGAGAGCAATACATAGTGAGATGGTTACCCAGATAGACCTCAGCACATCATTTCATCCTCAGACTGATGGTCAGTCGAAGCGTACACTTCAGATATTGGAGGACATGCTCAGGGCATGTGTTATTGACTTCGGAGGTCATTGGGACCAGTTCTTGCCTTTGGCCGAGTTTGCTTACAACAATAGTTATCAGTCCAGCATTGAGATGGCACCGTTTGAGACTTTGTATGGTCGGCGATGTCGTTCTCCTATCAGGTGGTTTGAGCCTGGCGAGGCTAAGTTATATGGCACCGAACTGGTGAGGGATGTTTTGGAGAAAGTGAAGTTGATTCAAGAGAATCTCCGCACAGCACAGTCCAGACAGAAGAGTTACGCGGATCAGAGGGCGCGCGATGTATCATTTATGGAGGGAGATAGGGTCCTGTTGAAAGTCTCGCCTATGAAAGGTATTATGAGGTCTGGGAAGAAGGGAAAGCTGAGTCGGAGGTTTATAGGTCCCTTCGAGGTGTTGAGGCGAGTTGGGGAGGTTACTTATGAGCTAGCCTTACCTCCTAGTTTATCAGGAGTTCATCCATTTTTTCATGTATCCATGCTCCGGAAGTACCATGCCCATTTCTCTCACGTGGTTGATTTCAGCACCATTCGGTTGGATGAGAGGTTGGGCTACGAGGATGATCCAGTTGCTATTATTGATAGACAGGACCGCCAGTTGAGGTCCAAGAGAGTTTCTGCCGTAAAGGTTCCACTGGAAGGGCCAACCAGTTGAGGAGGCGACTCGGGTGTCCGAGGAGGACATGCGGAGCAGATATCCACACTTATTTAGCACTCCAGGTATGATTCTAGACCCGTTCAAGGAAGAATGTTTGTTAAAGAGGTGGAGAATGTAACGAACAGACCGGTCGTTTTGCATTACCGGACCCCGTTCCCCTAAATGAAACCTCCCATGGCGGCTTATTATGATTTATGACTTGCGGGGACTGGTGGTCCGATATTCGAAGGTGTTTAGAGTGCTATAGGAACATTTGGTTCCTTAAGGTTGGCCTTTATGGCCAAGTTTGACTTCGGTCAACATTTTTAGTAAGCAACATCGGAATCGAGTTTCGACGATTCCGGTAGCTTGGTATGATGATTCCGGACCTGGGCGTATGTTCGGAACTGGGTTATGATGATCCGGGAGCATTTCGGCACCTAATATTGAAATAAGAGTTCCTTAAGTTCCTATTATGGTTTGGGACGTGTTTTTGCGATATTGAGGTCCAAATGGAATTCCGAAATCGGGAATAGTTCCGTTATGTCATTTATGACTTGCCTGCAAAATTTTGTGTCATTCCGAGTAGTATAGGTCATTTCGGCGCATTGTTAGCGAAGTCTAGAAAAACTTAAAGTTCCTAAGTTTGGTTCTAGGGATTTTGAGGTGTGATTTTGAGTTTTGGCGTTGTTTTGGGTGTTTCGAAGGCTCGAGCGATCTATTATGATTTGGGACTCGTTGGTATATTTGGACGGGGGCTCGGGTGGGACCAGGTGCCTCCCGGACACCACACAAGGCCAAAAACCAGCTGCATTAGTTGCTGGTCCACCTGTTCTGGTTTGACCGCATGTGCGGTTGGCCAGTCGCAGGTGCAGGAATGCTCCTACGGTCCCAGCCTCGCAGGTGCGACCCCCACTGGTCAGGCCGATTCTCACAGGTGCGGATAAAATTCCGTAGGAACGGAGCCGCAGGTGCGGGCCCAGGCATCTTAGTCCATTTTCGCAGGTGCGAGACCGCAGGTGCGGAAATGCTGTCCAGACAGTGTGTTTTTATACACGGGAATTAACTCATTTCCCTTATCTTCATCTTTTTCCTTGGGGCGATTTCCACCATTTTAGAGGGGCAAACGACCTGGTCATTGAAGGTAAGTAACTTCCACTCTAATATTAGCTTCATGCATGAAATACTAGCTTAATTATCTACCCAAATTAGTTAAATACTAGCTTATTTGGATTGAGTATTTCAAATTAGTGAAATACTAGCTTATTTAGCTTCATGCATGAAGGTAAGTCTTCTAGTGACATGCCTGAGCTGTGGTGGCACTAGAAGACATGGCGACTGCGTGAGCCGAATTGGTGCACACTGTCAATATCTTAGACAGGATCTCCTGAAGACCCGGAATAATAATAGGCACTGTCGGTGCCTGAGCCTGTCCTGTTGGAACACCATCGGTGGGAACCTGATCCTGATCGATAGGGGTATCCTGTGGTACTGTCCCGGCTGCTGCGCGGGCTGACCCCCTACCTCTACCACGGCCCCGACCGTAGACTCGACCTCATGCTGGTTTAGCTTGTGTCTGGTCTGTTACACCCCATATTTTCTTACGTGGAAGTACTCCATAAGTAAATTGATATAAGATTAGAAATGAGATGTTACGTACCACATTTTCGTACGTTGAAGTTTCATCGTAAGTTAATCGACGTAAGTTCGGGAATAGATTTATTTTGGGATTATAAAGTATTTGTTACATCTCACACTTTTGTACGTTAAGTTTTGTCTTTCAGTTAATCCACGTAGATTGAGGGATGAGATTATTTTGAGGTTAACGTATGTCTGCTATTTATAACAAGCGACAAGTAAGTGTCATGAAGGAGAAAGGGTACACAAATTAAAGAAAATGAGTTCTGTTGAAGGTGGATGATTTGGGATAAAATACAGGCCGAGTTATAATACCCGATACTTATGGACTAGTACCATACAAGGTACCATATGATCGTGATAGTATGTTATATAAAGTGTATTAAAAGTGAGTAGTTTTTAAGTAAGTTAGAGATAATTCTTAATTATGTGGGCAATTAATGATTATCTTTTTGTGGAAAATTAATTAAGATCTTGGAATAATCAAATATTTTGGATAACTTAGCCCCCAAAACGTGGCAGCC
>ML401686.1:0-10898 GCA_005239525.1 Nicotiana knightiana
CCGCTTGGCCCGCGGGCTCGGCCCTCTTAGCCCGGGCCCATGTGGGCTTAGGCCCGTAGGGGGACGGTTCCACACATATAGCCCGTTTGTCCCGGGACCATTTAGCCCGGGCCCGCAAAACCCAGGCCCGCATAGCCCAGGCCCGCTTAGCCCGGCCCACTTGACCCGTTTGGCCCGGGCCCGGCCCGTTAGCCACCCCTAGTAGTAGTTGCTCATCTAGAAAAGTTTCCAGAATCTCTTCTACCTCAACCGCTTTTTCAGCTCCTTCTAGTCTCGACAAGTGGTCAACTACTTGGTTTTCCGTTCCCTTTCGGTCATAAATTTCCAAGTTGAACTCTTATAGCAGTAGAACCCAACGAATCATGTGCGATTTTTACTCTTTATTCTCGATCAGGTACCTGAGAGCAGCATGATCAGTATAGACAATTACCTTCGAGCCTATCAGGTACGATCTGAACTTGTCAAACGCGAACACTACTCCCAACATCTCCTTCTCAATCACAGTGTAGTTCAGCTGGGCTCCACTCAACTTTCTACTTGTGTAGTATATTGGGTGCATGATTTTATCTTTTCACTGCCCAAGCACTGCTCCCACCGCATAGTCACTTGCATCACGCATTAGCTCAAAGGGTTGCTCCCAGTCGGGGGCAGCAATGATAGGTGTTGTGACCAGTCTCTTCTTCAATTCCTCAAAGGGTACCCTGCAATCATCAGAAAACACAAAAGGGTGATCTTTTTCAAGCAATTTACACAAGGGGTTAGCAATTTTGGAAAAATCTTTTATAAGTCTCCTATAGAAATCGGCATGCCCAAGGAAACTTCTGATTGCTTTGACAGAAGTGGGTGGTGGAAGCTTTGTTATCACGTCAACCTTTGCGCGATCCACCTCAATGCCTTTACTTGACACCAAGTGTCCAAGACTATACCTTCCTGTACCAAGAAATGACACTTCTCCCAGTTTAGCAACAGATTAGTCTCTATACACCTCTTCAATACTCTTCTCAAGTTCTTAAGGCAATCATCGAATGAATTCTCCACCACTGAGTCATCCATGAACATCTCCATTATTTCCTCTACCATGTCCGTGAAGATGGCCATCATGCACCTTTGGAATGTGGCAGGTGTGTTGCATAGGCCAAACGACATTCTCCGAAAAGCATAAATCCCATAAAGGTAGGTGAACGAGGTGTTTTCTCTATCCTCTGGTGCAGTAGAGATCTGATTGTACCCTGAGTATCCATCCAAAAAACAAAAATGGGACCTCTCTGCTAGTCTATCTAACATCTGATAAATGAATGTAAGTGGGAATTGATCTTTCTGGGTGGCCAAGTTCAACTTCCTGTAATCCATACAGATTCACCAACCTGTGACGGTTCATGTAGAGATCAATTCATTTTCTCATTTTTTACTACCTTCATTCCACCCTTCTTTGGTACACATTGAACTGGGCTAACCCAGTTGCTGACAGAGATGGGGAATATGATTCCCTCATCTAACCACTTAATAACTTCTTTCTTTACCACTTCCTTCATATTGGGGTTCAACCTTCTTTGGTGTTCTCTGGAAGGTTTGTGCCCATCTTCCAGTAGAATCTTATGCATACAGAAGGCCGGGTTGATCCCTTTGATGTCTGGAATGGTCCACCCAACTGCAGTCTTGTACTCTGTCAGTACCTGCAAAAGCTGTTCTGCCTGCACATCTAACAAACTAGGTGAGATAATAACAGGTAACATTGAGTTAGGTCCTAAGAATGCATACCTAAGATGGGCGAGCATTGGCTTCAGCTCCAGTTTTAGGGGTTCTTCTATGGATGGCTTAGCCGGAGGAGTTTTTCTTTCCTCTAAGTGCAAGGGCTCAAATTCGAGATCCCTCTTCCAAAAACCCTTGCCTTCAAGAGCATGTACCCACTTTGGCAATTCTTCTCCATTTGCTTCATCTAGTTTCATGAGACAAGCTGCTAGAGGATCTTGAATGTTCAATGTCTTGTCATCCTCCTCCAAAATTACATCCACGACATCTATTAGAAAGCAATTGGAGAATTCACTTGGTCGCCTAATAGATTTTTGCACGTTGAATGTTATTTCTTCATCATTTAATCTTATCTTGAGCTCTCCAGTTTCACAGTCGAATAGAGTTCTACCTGTGGCCAAGAATGGTCTTCCCAAAATTATGGGAATTTCCTCATCAACCCGACAATCAAGAATGACAAAATCTACTGGGAACACAAACTTCCCAACCTGCACCAACACATCATCAAGAATACCAGAGGGCCTCTTTACTATCCTATCAGCCAGCTGCAATAACATGGACGTGGGTCTAGCTCTTCTAATCCTGAGCCTTTTATAGATAGCTAGGGGCATAAGATTTATGATTTCCCCCAAATCACATAGTGCCTTATCAAATGCAAAGTTACCTATAGTGCAGGGAATTGTGAAACTCCCTGGGTCAGACATCTTCTCAACAATGGGTCTCGTCACAACAACACTGCAAGTCTGAGTTAGTGTGACTGTGGCCAAGTCTTGCAAGTTGAACTTGCGGGACATCAAGTCCTTCATCATTTTTGCATAACCAGGCATCTCCTTTAAATCGTCGATCAATGGAATGTTTACCCGAGTTTGCTTCAACATCTCAGAGAATTTCTTGCATTGCTCATCTTTCTGATACTTGGCCAATCTCTGTGGGAATGGTGCTGGAGGTCATTTCTTCCCTGTGATTTTATTTTTCTCTTGTTCAGGCACTGCCTCCACTATCGGATACTGTGCTATCTCAGACTCTTTCACAACCTCTTTTTCTTTGCTGGCATCTTCTTGAGCATGTTGTACCGTCACCTCATTCAACCCTGCTGAATCATCTGTCTCAATCGGCACTGGCACAAGTGTTTCAGTAGGTATGCTTTCACGAGTAATCTCTTGATCTAAGTCTAGGTCTCTACCATTTCGTAGACTCATTATCATTAGATGCTTCGGGCCCTGCTCCTTTGGATTTATCTGTGTGTCTGCAGGTAACGTCCCATGAGGACGATTATTTCAGAGCCATCGAAATCTGACCCTATTGGATCTCAATATTCTTTATAGCTGACGTTTGAGTCTACTCTCTCAGTTTCTTTCCCAGTGGACACAATCAATTGTTGCATCATTCCCTCGAGTCTAGCAAACCCATCTTCGTGTCTCCTAGTGTGTTGTTGTTGAGGTGGGTGATAAGCCTGCTGCTGATTCTGATGGCTGTAGCCCTGTTGCCTTTGGTAAGGCGCCACTTGACCTTGAGGTCGAATGACTCCAAGATTGTTGTTATTGTTGTGCTGCAACGGGGCTGGCCTATATTGTTGATTCTGCTGACCCCAATTCTGACCACCTGGTCTCTGTCCCCCATAGTTGGACACATAATTCATGTTCTCCTGATATTGTTGGTGATCACCTTCCGCACTCTACGAGTAACCATATGGCCGATTAATGCAAGATGTATATAAACCCCCAATGGTTGCATCAACAATGTGACCCTGCTGTTTCTGGCCTGATTCATCAACCTTTTGGTGAGGATGCTCATTTGTGTCATTAGAGTGACCATATTTTCAGCTAGGGAGTTATCTGGGTCTAAGTCCACTAAGTGAACCGCATGAGTGATTGGAGTGTTCCTGGTCGTCCATCCCGAGTTTTGTGCCATCGTGTCAAGTAAGATCTTGCTCTCTCTTAATGTTTTGCTAAGAAATTCTCCACCTGCTGAAGCATCAACATTGGCTTTCAAGCTATCTGCCAAACCCATGTAAAACCTCCGCCCCTACATCTGCTCCGGAATACCATGGTGTGGACACAAAACCATCAGCCTTTTGAACCTTTCCCAAGTCTCTTGCAATGTTTCTGTTGGTTTATGTCTGAAGCTCAAGATCTCATCAATTTGCTGAGCAGTCTTGTTGGGTGGGTGAAATTTGTTCACAAATTGCTTGACTAATTCCTCCCAAGTAGTGATGGAATTTATGGGGAGTGAATTAAGCCTAGTCTGAGTTGCTCCTGTTACAGAGAATGGAAACAACAATAGCCTTATTGCTTCTGGTGTCACATTATGTTGTCTTTGTGTGGCACAAATTGATAGGAAATTCTTTAGATGCTGTTGAGGATCTTCGATGTATGACCCTAAGAATAGTCTCTTGTTTTGCAACAAATGAAGCATGTTGTTTGTAATCTGGAATGAGTCAGCTTGTATCTGTGGGACTACAATTGCGGTTGTTAAGTTGTTCGCGGTGGGTTGTGCCCAATCGTACAATGCAGCCTCTGGCACAAGAGGCAACACCACCTTCTCATTCGGGTCATTTACGTTATCCCCATTGTTCCTGTTGTTTACTTCATCTGCCATGTCTGGTTCAAGTTGTTCAGTCAAGTTCTGTTGTTGTTTGCTTTTCCTGTTTGCACGATTCAATGCCTTGAAAACTTTCTCAATATCTGATAATGCTTCGAACACTTCACCAGTTCTTGAGGAGTTTCTAAGCATGCACCTGTAACACCCAAGATTACAAACGTTAGAGTTTCAATGTATTCAGTTTGAGTCGAAGAAAATTGATTACATTAAGAATTTTTGCACTTCTTTTAACTGTAATTAATAACACCATTAACTCCCCGGTAATGGCGCCAAAATTTGATCACGCCCAACTATGACTTATAAAAAGGACAAAGAGGTCACTGCAAATATATTCCGGTTATCAAGTCCGGAGTCGAATCCCACAGGGAATTAACCTATCAATTACGGCTATCAGACTCACACAATTTCACGTAATCAACTTTCCAAGATATTTGAATAACAAATTGGATTTTTACTAACTAAATATTACTTAATGAGAATGCAGTAAATAAGAACTAACTAAGAACTGGTTGTAGACAATAATTTGGATGATCTAAGGTTATGATTTCCCCTATTATCGGAATCCTTTCCACTATGTTTGTTATAAATTTGCCTAAGTTCTCTCTATCGATCATGAGCGCTCAGACCGTCGTAACTCTCTCCCGAGTAATTACAACAATATCCTAGACATATTCTTCCGAATTACGCTAGCTAGCTTTAATTACAGCTCACTTGGATCGCACCCAAGGTTTCATTATCCCTAATCCCACCTTTAAACCCTTCGTATTGATCCCTCATATACGTCAGGAGTGATGTTATTCAACAACGACCTAAATATGCACTCGCTCCCGAGTAATGCACACTAAATAGGCACAACTAATTGAGGGCCCTTCAATCAACAACAACAAGCATATAGTTGAACAAATAGAGATAAAACTATGGCATATTTAAATTAACATAATAATAATTCATTCTTCAATAGGTTCCATCAAAACCCTAGATTAGAAGTTTAGCTACTCATACTAATAAAAAATATAGCAATAATATGATTCATGATTCACAATGATAAGTAGAAAGAAGAAGATAAAAACTCTAAAGAATTGCTTGATCTTCTCTCCCAAGTTCTTGCCTCCAATATTGTCTAAAACCAGCCTAATCTAACTTTTGGGCGAGTTTGGGCTCTTATAGGTTTAGGTTAATTGCCTAGAAAATTACACAAAAGCCCCTGCACTCTGTCGCGTTTACCAGCCCGTCCGCGGCTGCAGATTCAACTGCGGACTTCAGCCCATGTACTGCCTTCCTCCGCGATCAGCTGCGCGCCCAGGTCCGCGGACCTGCCTTTTTCATCCTTCCTTGCTTTTCTTACTCTTTTTCATCCGGGCTATCCTTTGATTGGCCGTGTATGTTTATAATTGACTACAAAATGCTCTTTATCTCCCTCCTAGCTCGGAGTGACTCCTGCACAACATAAATTTCTTAATTAGAGCATTTTGTTATCTTTTAACATTCAAACATCAATAAAATGGAGTTAAATTAGAGTGTAAATAGCGTATAAATTACATAATATAGGCTACTATCACAGCCCGTCCCACCCCGTCCGTTAAACACCTATAGTTCAATATATCCACTTATTATTTCTTGTATCATGACTATCAGTCCCATTTAGTTGCATCAAACATGATTTGACGTGTGTCCCCAATTTTGGCTTGTTCTCTCCATTTATTTTCATATTTTCTTTTTCAGTTAGAATTGATCTTTTAACTATACAACAATTACCTAAAAAATAATTATAGTTACGCGCTTATAATAAGTAAAACTAATTACTTAAAAAATAAAGCAGATAAGAGTCTATATAATGTTAAATTACTGTGCACAATCACTATATATAAATTAAATTCTTTAAAACCCTTTGGTCTCACAAAGTTGGAACATTTGGACGACTGCTTCTCACTCTAGTGCACTCCCCTAACCAAAGCAAGATATCTTTTCCTTAATTTTGATTTGTGTATTAGGTTCATTAAACATTAAACAACGACACGAACCGAATAACTTTAACCAACTTCTACCGTTATTGTATTTCTTTCTAGTATCAAAAACGTTGATCGAAGTGAATTTATATTTTCTTGAATTTATCAAGTGAAACAGCCCATTTTTTTTTTTACATCTCTATATGAATTCGTTCTAAACTTAAAAATTATTTTTGGTAGTTAAGCTTTTGTAACAGTCAAGTCCGTCAGTGATATTGTCCGCTCTAGGCCTAGGCCCTCACGGGTTTAAAACGCGTCACTAGAGTCTAAAGGCTTGTTAACTTATATACCCAGCATCCCTCTTGTGTTTTGCTGATGTGGGACTCTGTCTAAAGTCGGTTTGCCTGCCCTAACCGGGATTTGCTTAAACTCAGTTGAACTCTGACCCACCATCGGTAAGGCTGACAAGAGAGTGACTCTAATACCATCTGTAGCAGCCCAACCTGCTAATGATATTGTCCGCTCTAGGTCTAGGCCCTCACGGGTTTAAAACGCGTCACTAGGGTCTAAAGACTTGTTAACTTATATACCCAGTATCCCTCTTATGTTTTATCGATGTGAGACTCTGTCTAAAATCTGAATTATTACAACTTTTCAGTATTTTCATATCAAAACATTCAAACAAATTTTACATGAAATTAACGTGATCATAAAAGATGAAGTATGCTTCATAATTAACGAATCTAGTATATACAGGGTCTACGATACGAATATAATTGGAAGGGCGAAACAATGGAGCTTGTAACTAACAGCTTGTTTGGATGGTTATGCTACACATTATTTCATAATGTATTATATTATATATTATACTGTATCGTTTGACGAATATAATATTTGAATAATTATATCGTTTGCTGTTGTTTCATGATATCACACACCAACAATATGAAGAATAAATTTGTAATATTATAAAGATATGATACGGGATAAATTTATTATATAAAAAGGTGGGATAAATGATAAAATAAAATTATTTAATAATAAAGGGTGAGATGAGAGAAAAAGACAAGATAACGACGCAACCACACCAAATCGATTGTTGAATAAAGTGACACATTTCGTCGTTACGTAATGACGGATTTAACGATACGATACAATAAATTTTAAATAATAACAAAAACAAACATTGTATTTAAAGTAACAATATGATATAATATAATAGGTAACAATCATCCAAAGAAGCTGTACTGTTAAACAAAAGCGGAGCTAGGATTAGTTCTCAATTTTAAAGCGATGATTTCAAATACTATTAAGGCCGGTGGGGGATTAAGAAAGTAACCAAATTTCCCGTGATATGTTTTTGCTCAGTTTTCAAACCAAATTTATTATTTTTGGACTCTTTTTCTGCTTTTTGGTGTTCTATGTATGTTTTATTTATTGAATATTTTTTGAAATCTCCCCTTAGATTTCTTTTCGTTACACTAATTTCTCTTATGATTTACAATATTACGTTTGTCTTCTTTATTTTTCTTTATTTGTGATAATCTTTTAGCCAATTTATTATTAGTATTTATTGCTTTTTGGAGAGTCAAATAAATTATCAAACAGATTTTTTTAATTTTTCAACTTCATGTCTTACTTAGCCATTGCTTATTTTAAATATAAATTATTGATAATTTTCAAATTATTAACTTAGCTCTTGTCTAATCAATACTAAAAAGGTTGGTCTAAGTGATTCCGAAAGAAAAAGAAATGAGTATTTATTTTGGTCAAATGGTATTTTTGGTGAAAAAAAAAGAAATAAAAATTCTGATAGTTAATATTTAAAGCATTTCTAGAAAGCTTTTGGGTATTAAAAGTTCACGTTTTGTCCCCTATTCATAGGTTCAGCTAGGTTGTTTTGTCTTCAGCGCAAAAATTAAAAAAGAAAAAGCTAGGTTGTTTTATTTTCAACTTTAGCCTACCTCTTGATTCACTTTCACATCTTCCTCCTAACTATTTTAATAAGAAATTTTCGGAATATATATATATATATACACATATATGTTTTACGACAACATAAAATTTATAAGATACAAATTTCTATTAAGATTTGACAACTGAAATTGCGCAAAACTGTTAGGAAGTTTGACCCATCCAAAAAGAAGGTAATAAGTAGCATCTATTCTATGAATGATTTAATTTTTGAAAACTATGTGATACAAAATCCATCCTATTACCTGTATTTGTTAGGAAAATCAAATATAGTATTAAGAAAATTAAGACAAACGCCTAGTAATATCCACATATCTATATAATTATACGTGGCATATGATTTATGGGTCCAACCGAATCCAGCGTCTTTGACACAAAGAATAGATATTATACGTAAAATATCACTAAAATTTTAATATATTTTATGTTCTGAACCCATATTTTCAAAGTGTAATGGGTTTAATAGTAACAACCTAAAGATAAAATCCATCAAATTTAAAGTATGAATCCGCCTCTATATTCATGGGGTTCTATTTGACTAAAAGATGTTCGTCTTTTTACTTTCTCCATCTCCTACTGTTGATGGGTAAGCTTTTACTCGCAAACTTTAAAACGTTTTTCCATGTACTGTTATTTTTTTTTGAAAAATTAAGTTAAAAAAAAAAGAATTCTTCTCATATATCTAAACGTTGATAGGTAGAATTATTCAATACTAATGCAGGTGAAACTTAAAAGATACCTAATGGATAAATTGACATGCGCAAAAATCGATCTAAACAGAATAGGAAGAAAAACATAATATAGTTACTCCCTCTGTTTAGTTTATCTGAACCTATTTCTTTTTTGGTCCTTTTAAAAAAATGATTCCTTTCTAAATTAGGAAATAATTTGGCTTAAACTTCCAATTCTATCCTTAATGAGAAGCTTTTATAACCACACAAATACTCTAGACTTCTTTTTGACTTGGTTAAGACCATAAATTTCAAAATTTTTATTTTTTCTTATATTTTGTGTCTACTCGAACAGGTTCACGTAATCAATAAATTTTTTGTTAAATGATTGCGAAAATTTTATGTAAAGCCTAACTTGGAGGGATTGGCTTTTTGACCCAAGTGGTTAAGTTAGTAGAAGAAGATTTATGAGTCTTTGGAATTGCGTTGACAATTGACATGACTGCCTGCGCATTTTTTGGATCCCAAACATGATGAGACACACATTTTCATGAAAAGTCATCTATTTTTTTATTTTTCTTTAGAAAACTAAACGTTTTGAAGACAAGAAAAGACAAGGGAAATGGAAAAAGAAAAGGAAAGTTCTTTAGTTGTTTGACATAATTAGTGACCAATAAGATCAACTGTTTTTGGAAGACAAAAGAAAGTGTAAAGATTATTTATACGGTCAATAATTTATTCACATTCAATATTTATACCGGATCGAACAATTTAACCATGATATTTATAATTTAAGGTGCGGATACATATCATTTAGCTATAGTTAATTAAAAAATAAATTATATAAGGGTCATGTCATGCATTCCTTTGCTGGACGTAAACATCATGTGCAAACAAAATATAAAGGTATTCTTTAAAAATCTAATTTGCCATTATTAGTGACGAATAGAAGACAAAAAATTGAAAAGTTCAAGTAAGATCTCTATATTAAAGAAAGAATAAAAAAACTATAGGGTAATTCGACTCTACGACGACACCAATATTCAATAAAAGATTAAATAATATGTACTTATACTGTATCATTAAGATTGTAGTGGGATGGATACGATTTCTCTACCGTTAATCATAACTCTCGAACTCGAGCATCAGGAGTGATGCATGAATCCGAATTAGTCCGTATATATCAGACACTGAGTAATTTGAAAACTTATATTTTACCATCAATATAAATTAACACGTTATTATTTGTTACTATATCAAACTTGTTATTAAGAGATTTCACGTTATTGTAGGCAGATCAATTTATTACGATGGTGTGAAAAATCTAGTAGATGCATAATTCCGTTACCAATAGTGAAGTCGATTAAGCTATTAATTAATTAAATTGAATATTAAAGGAGTGATTGAGATTCTACGACCCCACCAAATCAAGTGTAATTTAGAACTAGGGATATGGCTTTTAATTATCAGGAATTTGAATGACAGTTAATACCGTTAGGATGTCCAACAAAAGGTCTTAATGCTTTATTCCATTAGGACCATTACTAACTGTTCCAACACCCCTAATTTAACTTCTTTATTATTATTATTATTATTATTATTATTACTCTTATTGTCTTAATATCATTGCTATTTCTCTCCTATAATTATGGCTATTAACTACAGAATTTTATTTTATTATCATCCATAATGTTCATCGGTATTTCTGTTAATGTCGTAGCTGCTACTATTATACGTGCTATTGCCAATGATAAGCAAAAAAAATCAATATATGAATTAATTGAAAGAGCTACTTCTTCGAACTGAATGGAGTCACGCTCCTTCTTTATTCTAATAAGAGAGTGTGAAAGACGTAGTTATTACAAAGAGAAGTGGTTATTCAAGTTTATTAAGCAAGCCTTATTTTACATTCTTTTTCCTTTTTTTTTTTTTTTTTTTTTTTTTTTTTTTTTTTTTT
>ML401686.1:11111-29549 GCA_005239525.1 Nicotiana knightiana
CTTTTTTTTTTTTTTTTTTGTTTTTTTGTTTTTTGTTTTGTTATAGTGTTATTCATGTCGTTTTTCATGTACCTAAGTTGTTTTCTTGAGTACCCGCTACTTTCAATTAGCGCATGAACTTAATAATATTACCTATCAAAATTTAAACAGATAGAAAAAATTATATTTTAATTGCATCTGATGAGATTTGAACTCTAATTAATTTTTCATAATTTTTATTCAATCCACTTCATTCACCGTCAAAGTCATACCTTGGATGCTCCCCATTTTTCTCTTTCTATAATTTTCCACAATTAATATTGTGCAGAAATGTAACAGTAATAGTATTATGATAACTTGTCTCTACGTGTATATATGCATGCATTCATTTTGGTCTAAATTGACGGCCATTCATGCCTTTGAAAGCTATAGGTAATTAATCTGAAAACAAGTTGCTTTTTTTTTTCTTTCAAAAATATTATTAAAAAATTGGCACGATCTGAAATCAAGTTGTGTTCTTTATATTTCCTCATTTATATCTACAAAATACAAGCTAAAAGTACAATATATTGAGCTAATAATATACGGAGTTTTTATGAAATACAATAGAAAGCTAAGCTTGTAATGCTTTTTGGTTTTCTCGTCTCAAGGTCTTTGCACGATAAATACTTACTCACATTGAATGTTTATACTAATTCGATAAATACATGACACATGTCTTTATAAATGCGATTATCATTATACCATAATTAATTAACATATTTTCTACTTCAATTTATCACTTAGTCAGGATAAATTAATATGATTTAATCTAGGTGTAGATAAGTTATCATGGTAGACTTTAGGTATGTTTTCGGCTTATGTGTTGATACTGGTAAAAATGTTTCATCTTTCATATTTATTGTTATATGACACAGTTCCTCAAAATATTCCTTCCTATCAAATAAGTAATATTCATATTCAGTTGCCTCCACAATTTAAATTTTGAACGAGATAATGAAATAACTCAACTCATAATTAAGGAATTAATCATTATATCTAATATCAAATGTGTTAACATTATTCCAGATCTCACCTCTCAGTATTATTCCAGTTTTATGAAACATTCCCGAAAGGAATTCCTTCATCTTTTGTACTCGTATTAAGCTCCAATTAATTCAAATTCGCGATCTGTAAACCTATTAAAAAAGAAAATACTTTTTATTAAAAAAATATTTGATAAAGGAAGAGCGATCCTATTTATCCAAACATATTTCTTTGCGGTAAAGGAACTGATCCTTAATCAGTTTCTTCTTATTTTGGTCATTTTTTAAAATCCCAATAATCCCAAATAAGTCAAAAGAAAACAAAGTCAGTCAGCAAACTGGGGCCTCTTTGAGCTGACTAATGTGACAAAGCTTAACCACCGAAAGGCTTCTCTCTGAGAGACAAGAACTCATTCCATCCATTCTTTTTTCTGTTTCTTATTCTACATTTCCAAAGAAGAATTTATAAATATTTATCGAAGGGGAGTCTTAGAGCAACGCAAAATTATTTTCGTGTGTTTTATAGGTCACATGTTCGAACCGTGAAATTAATCACCGATTCTTGCATCAGGGTAAACTCCCTTGAGGTGCGAATTCCTCAGATCCTACGTGAATACGCGATGCTTCGTGCACCAGACGGCCTGATTAAAGAAGAAGATGATGTAAAGATGGTGTGACTAAATAAAGGGGGTCCATAATTGTTTGCAACTTCACTAATGTTGTTCCCCTTTTATGTCTCAAACCTCATGAGCTTGTTCTGTTATTTTCATCACATCTTCTTTCTTCTTCCTTTTGGCTTTCATGAAAATACCCACCTCCTTTTTTATGGGATTTTGTGCCATTTTCTTAAATTCCTATTTTGATCAATCAAAGCATGCATAAAGTTTAAAACAAGCTAAGCTGCTACTAATTATGATCTCTTTTGCATGGCTGACTATCTTAATTTTCAAAAGAAAAAGTCTATAACTAACTAATATGCCGCCTTGAGGTGTTTGAATATTCCTTTTCCAAACACTTTTCTATCATGCCAAATACAAATTAGACATGATTAGTGAAGTTTTCTTCGAAAAATTAACCAAAATAATCGCTCGCTCAATCACTTAATTAAAAATAATCAAGATACTGGAAAGAGAGCGAACACTATTCTCAACTTAGTCTCTCAAAGACTAGTTCGATCTATATAAAGATGGTTTGACTAGTTCCATATTTTTTGGTAAAACATGAAAAAAGTACTTTATGAAGTGTTTTAAAAGAATATACAGAGATGGTGTTTCTCTAAACACCTTTTCCGTAAAATTTAACAAAATAAATTTTTAGGTTAGAATTGTCTTGAACCACTTTATAAAAAGCTTTTTGGAAATAAAAAAATAAATTTATTAGCAGTAACAAATACCCAAGTACAGCATTAGTGTAATTTAATCCATTATATTACATTTTATAGGTCATTGACCAATACCTATAACTTCCGAGTTATTAACCATGCTCATTAAATAATATTATTTGCAACTACTTTTTAAGCAACTTGATTGTGTAAAATGTTTTTTTCAAAAAAACTCTTTGCAAATATCTTTTTTCTTTTTTTTTCCAGAAAAGATCTCTAAATGCCTATGTGTATAGGTGAACATGCCGAGCAGAAAAGAAAAGAATGAAAATGACACCTCAATCGCCCTGAAGAAAACAAGGACTTTCATCAGACAAATCATGTTAGTTAGGCTTTATTTTAACAACACAATTTAAACCGTGATTATAACAACCCAAAAAGCCTAAAAATATGTAATGAAAACAACAAAAAATGTTAAACTAAACATTCAAATCAATCTTTTTATGGATGTTTTGTCGGTGACAGAATATTCAACAACCCATTTCTTGACCAAACACAATTGAGAAAAGAAGAAAGAAATTATAACTACCCCTTCTTATAAGTTATACACCTTTCACTATTAATATGAGTAAGGCAACTCTTTTCCACTCAAAAGAGCAGTTCGGTGTACGAAACATCCTGTATTAATACAAGATCGGGGGAAATGAATCGCACCTTAAGGGATGTGATGTAGACAGCTTACTGTAATGAAACATTAGTTAGTGACTGATTCCACGACTCGAATCCGTGACCTATAAATCACACATGAACAACTTTACAATTAATTTGAATAAATAAATCAGTCAAAACAAGAAAGTGACAATATCCCGTTAACTAATTTAAGAAAAGGAATATAATTATTATCAAACATGATCATGCATGATTGGTTATCTACTACCTTGAGTAATTACATCTTGCTTAAAATTTACCATTTTTTTTTTCTCTATAGCTTCAAGTCAAAGATAATCAAGGTTAAAAGTTGGAAGAAATCATTACAGTCACAACTTAGACTTCTTTAACATGATTCAAACACTACTATAGCTAGAAGAAGGCAAGGCCTCGTAAGAATAAACAAATATTGAACGTTAACCTATTTTGAAAGCAAACATGCTAGCCATGCACTCATACAAGTCTTACTCAATATTAATCATTATCTAATGAAAGCACTCTAAATTTTAGGCTTTTTTTTCTCTAGTTGAAACTTCTTAGTCAAAGAATTTCTCTCTTTTGCACCTTATTATATGGCCTCCATCCAAATAAAAGAAAAAGAAGTTTCCACAAGTTATGGATAAGTCATGTATAGTCTAGACTTTAGAGGCGGAACTAGGATTTGGAGCTTATCGATTCGGGATTCTAGTTCTTTTAAGTTATTGGATTCTATAATAATAAGTTGTACATATTCCATGAATTTCACAAGACAAATATAGAATTTGCACAAAAACTACTGGGTGGCGGAACCCCTAAGCAGAGGGCTAGCTCCGCCCCTGAGTCCAATTGAATCCTCGCCAAGGCTAGTGATTCCCAAGAGCTCTTATTAACGGAGCGTTTGGCGGAGACATCTTGACTAATAGTGTCAAATTGACGTCGTATTACAAAAAATTCTCTTTATATATGTTTATGTAGATAATATAGTTTTAAAAGTTGATATGAATAAGTACAATAGACCAATTGGTCATCATATAAAAATAATACTGAATAAATATTTATTTGGGACAGGAAAATAAAACATTAAAACTAATCACAATTTCAGAGCTAAAGACCGTTTACAACACGAATTGTGACAAGAGGCCAACGTTTTATAAGTGTTCACATTTCTTTCTTTTCTTCTATTGCTTTGAGACAAAGGAAAACAAAAAGAGGAAAAAGGTAAAAGGGCTTACACCCAATGTAGGAAACAACAATATTGTGGCTTCTCCTCTAACCATATGTACTCAAATATGGACGACCTAGCTATCTATTTTGACCTTTGGTGCCCTCTTTTCTTGAAAAAACATATTGGCTTCATTCCCATGTTGTGGTGTTGTGTGCACAGCAAAGGATCAAGTCAATATCGGTCATGTCCGCAGAGTCGAATCTAGGATTTCTAGTACATGGGTGCACAATTAAAAAAAGAGAAAAAAAATGTAATAAGGGAATTGATCCCTCTTTTTCTTAGTAAATAACTCAACTTTCAGTTAAGTGCACTACTCAGCCTTCTTGGAGTATGAGTGCCAACAATTAATATTATACGAGTTTTAAAAAATATGTATATAAAATATTTTATTTTACGAAGAGACCATGGGTTCACGTGCTCCACATTTTACCCTATGAATCCCACCTTGCCTGTCTGCTATAAAAAATAATACTCGGTAACATATATTTTTTTTGTATATTAGACATATTTTATATATAATATATATATTTTGTATATTAGCTAGCAAATATAATTATTTTTGATCGACCAGCCAAATATGTAACTTGCCCTTTAAGATTCCCCAAGTGACACAAGGCTTAGATTTGCTGTCCGGACAAGTTTGAGTTGAAATAATTTCTAAAATACATATCTAACTTTACTTATTCTTGTTATTCGGGTTGTGTGCATACACCTGCAAATACAAATAAATCCAAGTCAAAACATTAATTGGGTAGGAAGGGGTGGCAAATGAGCGGGTTGGATTGGGCTGAATGTGGGCCGGTCAAGATGAGTTAGGTCAATAAATAAGTCATTTTCCAACTTAGCTCAAATTGTACTTGAGCTAAGATGGGCTGGGTCGAGATGGGCTACACAATGGGTCATAGTCCAACTCGCCCAACTTAAAAAATACGGGTTAAAACATGCTCATTTTGCATAAAAATGCCTTTTACCTTAAAATGTGTAATTTGAAAAATATTTTGCGGGTGGAGGTGTGTGGGGGAGGGGTGGGGTTGGTAGGAAATAGGATGGGTGGGCGGTGCACAAAAATAAAAAAAGTAAAAAAAAATTGAGNAAAAACCAAAAAGAAAAACACAAACTTGAAAATACAAAAAAAAAAAACAAAAGAGTAAAATTTGGGGTAACTAAGTAAATTTCTAGATAAATTGGGTTGAGATTCCTTTGTTTTGGGTGAGTTTCATGGGTTGTATTTTGGCTGCTTAGTGGGTCAGAATGAGCTATAAAAAATAATGGGTTAACTTGGGCTCAGTCCAAATAGACCCATGAGCTAAAATATTTGTAACCTAACCCATTAATCTCTGAGCGGGTCGAGCGAATTGGATGGTTTGGGCTCAAATTGCCACCTGTATGATCAGATCCAGGGCCGACTTGAGTAAAAATTGCGTGCGGCAGCCACTTTTTAAAGTGGTATTTACTTTTTATCTAGCATTTTTAATGCTGAGCAAAAGTAGCCACTAGTCTATTAAAATTAATATAAAAAAACTGAGTTACCCTTTCCTTCCCAAACGAAAATACAATGGGTTGGAAAGATTGGAGTTTCGAATGTTGTTGTTCCACCCCCAGCAACTGTCCCTTAAATTCCTATACAAGTTAGTTTCTCTTTGTTATTATTAGTTTAATTTCTGCCTTTTGGTTAGGCGTCATAAAAAAAATTATAAAGAAGAAGGAAATCAAGGAGTAAAATTTAGACACTTGGTCCTGAACTTAGAGTTGGAAGGTAAAAAATTAAGGACACTTGGTCCTTAACTTAGAGCTACAAGTACAGAAATTAAGGATGAGTAGCCCTTAACTTAGAGTTACAAGCACATAAATTAAGGACAAGTAGTCCTTAACTTAGAGTTACAAGCACAGGAATTAAGGACAGGTGGTCCTGAACTTCGATTTACAAGTTCAAAAGTTAAGGACATGTAGTCCTGAAGTCCTGAACTTAGATTTATAAGTTAAAAAGTTAAGGACACTTGGTCCTGGTCCTGAACTTTATGAGCAGAAGGGTGTTTTCGTCCGGGCAGGTAAAGTTTATTAAAGCAGCGGCTAAAGACAATAGACATTTTAAACAGTGTCTTAAAAGTAAATACATGTGTTATTAGTGGTTAACCGTGCACTCCACTCCCCCCCCCTCCCCGCGACTTAAAGCACCGACAATCCCCTAATTAAAAGTCATGGCTTTAGGCCCCAAAATGTGAGGCCCACTACAAATTATTAATACTACTATTAAGTAAAACTCATTGAGATTTGTCAGGGAAAAACTCAAAAATTCCTTCTTTCTCGTGTGGAAAAAATATCTCCATAAATTATGGAAGCAACACTATTAGAAATCTGGTAAAAAGCGATCAAAAATAGAGACCAATGTTGGTCGCTTATGTCAAATTACCGACCAAAACACGTTCAAACACGCTTGGCCACTATATCGGTGGTCCTTTTACCTAGTAAAAGGACCAACTGTGCACTGCAAGCAAAATACCGACCAACTTTGGTCGCTATAATATTTTAATAATTTAAATTTACCGACCAAAGTTGGTCGGTATATTTAGATTATGATATTTAATTAATTATTATAATTTAAAAATTACCGACCAACGTTATTCATAAATAAAAATATATATTATTTTAAAAAATGTATATTTAACAGTACCGACCAAAGTTGGCCGCTAATTTTAAAATCTGTGTTCATAAGCGAGCAACCTTGGTCGCTAATGTTTAATTTTTTAATTTTTTTTAGTCATAAGCGACCAATGTTGGTCGTTAATTCCCAGATTTTTTTTAAATAGGACTTTGGTCGCTTTTCTGAGTTATAATTTTGGCATAAAATGCCTGTTTTGGCAGCTACACCACCTGCCAGCATACCAAAATTCCTAAATAACAATACAATTCAATACATACAATACAATTCTATACCAAAATCTCCACAACAACAACAACAACACAACAACAACAACAACAACAACAACAACAATACAACAACAACACAACAATAACACAATTAAAAAAATACATTAAAACTAACAAATTAAAGTTCAATAGAACTAACAAATTAAACTAACAAAACTAAGTTAAAGCTTATTACAACTAGTTCAAAACCGGTTCTATTTGTCTAGTTCAAAGTATATAAAAGTCAAGGAGTGTTTTGTACAACATCATCATCACCGTCTGATGAACTTTCATCTATAAAATGGTATAGAGAAGGGTCTTGTAGAGGACGGGAAGAACGACCACGGGGAGTATGAGAGGAACGATCACGGGGAGGACGGGAGTAACGCTCACGTGCAGGTCGAGCCTCTGGCGATGACTCACGAGACCGAAGAATCGGAAAAGCTCTAGTAGATAGAAGAGTTCTGATCTGAGCTTGCATGCCAAGGTACTGAGCATCTCTAACCTTTTCTCTTTCCTTGGCTGCTTCTAGCTCGGATGTGAGCCTTGTCACAGTCTCCCGCATAGCGGAGAGGCTCTCCTCATCAAGTTGCTCGCCTTGCGAGGAAGTCCTTATTCCTTGCATTCCACACTTATAGCTATGGAATTTCTTAATAGGAAGCTCATATACCTTCCCCCATTTTGGACCGCCAACAGACTCCATCCATATTCCTTCAGCATCCTCATCCGAATGTTGGGTTGGCTCTCTTGACTCATTAGGTGGCTGAGTGCAGATGAATTCCTCCACGTTAGTTTGGAAGCGACCCTATACGAAAATTTACATTGAATTAGTATTTCAAAATTTATATAAAATTAAATTAAAATACTTAATGATAAGTGAAAACTTACATATACAGTCAAGGCCCAGTCCTCGACCCACCTTTTGTGATCCGTCTCTTTCTTTTTCTTCTTCTTCTTCTTCACAATATGTGTCTCCTTGAATATCTCATCTTGGTTCATTGGATGCACCAACTTCTTTTCCTGAAAACAAATTAATTTAGTTAATAAACAGAATAGATATACTTTTAAAATTAAAATAAATTAATCAATTACATACCAATCTTCTTTTTATTGTCCCTAGGCTGATCGCACCTCTAGTGTGCAAGGAGCCTCCCTTCTCAGATGCGCGAGCTGTCTTTCCTTTTTCGCTCTTATATAAGAACTTTGCGGTAATCCATTGCCTTTGAAAATCATCCCACAAATTTTGAAGTAACCAGTCAGGCTTCTTATTCTTCTTTCTAGCTTCAGAGAAAGCATGCGACAACCTCTTGCGAGCTTCGTGATGAAAATTTGCAGCCACTTCTGCGCTATAGCGGTGTTCCCATACACACTTGCTCTGTATTTCTAAAGTTAAATATTATATGGAAATATCATAAATATAAATAATTAAACTGCTTAAAAGAATATTTATACCTTAAATTGATTGAAAATTTGCTCCTTCAGCGAGAATGGGAAATCAGTCCAAGTCCCATAAGGGCCATCATAAATCTTTCTGATGGCTTTAGTGATTATCCTCGTAGTCTTATTACTCGGGATGAAACTACAATTAATAAGAAAAACATATTAATATCTCAGTAAAAACTTTACAAAATAATAAACGCAAATAATAACAAATAACTCTTACCCATCACCCTCAGGGACTATGATGATCCTGCCATATTGATCATAATGCACCTCTTCGTCATCATTATCATCACCGTACGATGCATGTATATCAGAGGCATGTGTGGAAGGTGTAGGGGGGTCAGAGCTACTACCTCGCAGGTGAAGGCCTGAAATAGATGGAGTCGCTGATGAAGATGGTTGCGATCCCTGTGACTGCGACATAACTGGATGGACCCCAAGTGGTTGTGATACTGATGGCTGTGACCAAAGTGGCTGTAACATATATGGATGTGATCTATGTGGCTGTGACATGGATAGATGCGATCCATGCAATGCAGATGCCTGCGATCCATGTGGTCGTGAGGCAGCTGGACTGTATACCGGACGTATAGTCATATGGCCCTGTGATGAAAGACCTGGTGTCTGCATGAAGGTGTAGCGTTCGTGATGCTGTGGCAGCTCAGTATAGCCGTGGGGTGGAGGATAAGACATAGGCATAGGCATAGGCATCTCTGAAGAGGGTGGAAAAGATGGAGTATTATTTTCTACCCTCCTCTTTCCCTTCCTAGCCTTTTCTCGACCCCGAGAACCAGTAGGGTCATTGTTACCTTGACCCTTTCCTCTCATCTACATAATATAATACATATTTAGATTGAAACATATAAGAAACTAGCTATAAAACGAGAGTTATTAAAAAAAACCAACTTTTTAAAGTTCATCGACGTATTGTTCCTCATCCGAGAGTTCTTCTTCCTCACTTGTTTGAGATTCATCAATTGATTCTTCGTCCTCATTTTCTATAATTTTTACTTCATTTATATCAACTTCTTCCAATATGTGTTCAGGATATTCCAAATCATTTTCTAACTGATCGTCCACTATTTGGTGAACATTGGAGATATCGTTTTGATATGTAACATCTAACACATTCTCGACTTACACCCTACCTACAAGCTTAGTTCTTATTACAACCCACCAATCGGACTTATTCCCCCGCAATGGATAAGGAGCATAATACACTTGCCTAACATTATGTGCAATTATGAACGGATCGTAGCTATCATACTCCCTCGTATGATTAACCTCAATTATGTTGTATTGGTTGTGTACTCTTGTACCTCTTGTTGGATTTGGGTCAAACCACTTGCATCTAAAGAGTATCAATTTCTTATATGGCCAACCTGTATATTATAGTTCTATTACTTCTTTGAGCACACCATAATAATCAACATCTCCAACTTGGTTGCCATCACCACCTTGAACCCACACCCCGCGATTGTTGCTATTTTTATTTTTAGAGCAATCCTCTGTATGGAACTTATAACCATTCACTACGTACTTAGACATTGTTGTGACCTGAAGCCCTGGTCCCCAAGATATATCTTTCAAAAATTGATTTACACCATTATTTGGATTATTTACCTACATATTGTTAAGAAAATCCATAAGTTAGCATAACTTACAAACATTGTTTACCTACATAGTGTTAGAACATTATCAGGATACACTTACAAATTGTTTGAACCACATATCAAATTTCGTATATACAACATCATGGAAAAATTGACCCACGAAGTGACTGTGACACATCAAATATTTTTAGTAGTTGCATCGAGATGTAATCACAGTAAATTTTATATTTTGATAACTACTAAATCAATACTTACTTGAGAAATGGTACAACTTCGGGACAATTTAGCAACACATGAAGTGTAGCTGACTTGTACTCCATATCACTCAAACTTCTCTTTCTAACATCCTTAGAACATCGGCCTGGTTGATTGAATATGGACATAGGCGGATATAATGGATCATTCACACATTNAAAATAATAAGAACAAAAATGAGCAGTTTCCTTTGCAAGATAAGCTTCGCATATAAATCCTTCAATACTATTCCTCTGCTTAACAAATTATTTGAATTTGCCAATTGTCCTACATAATGTCATGTTATCCAAGAACATTAAAATAAACAGAAAATTACATCAAACTTATAATATTACCTCTCAAAGGGATACGTCCATCTGCATTGAACAGGCCTTCCAAGTCGTGCCTCGTGTACAAGGTGTATTGGAAGGTGTTCCATCACATTAAAAAAACCACATGGAAATATCTTTTCCATCTTACTAGAAGTTACACGAATGTTCTGATCCATCCGGAGTAGGTTTTCTTCCCTTAATGTGGTAGAACACAAGTCTTTGAAAAAAAACTAATCTCTGTGATGGGTTTCCAGATTCTTTCAGGCAAACCACAAAATGCAGTAGTCACTAAGGTCTCCATGAAAACATGATAATCATGACTTTTCAAATGGCTCAACTTCCCTACCTCCATATCAACTTTTTTTCCAAGATTCGACGCATAACCCTCAGGCATCTTCAATTTCTTAACCCAATCACAAATTTGCCGTCTTTCCTCCAAAATGAATGTGTAACTTGATTTGGGCTTGAATATCTTACCATTATTTTTAGTCTGCAAGTATAATTCAGGCCGACTGCAATATTCTTGTAAGTCCATTCTAGCCTTCAGGTTATCCTTTGTCTTACATTTAACATTCATCACTGTGTTGAACAAATTGTCAAAATAATTCTTCTCAATATGTATGACATCAAGGTTGTGATGGAGAATATTATCCTTCCAATAAGGTAACTCCCAAAATATACTCTGTTTCGTCCAATTATGAGTAACACCATATCCCGAGAATCTATAAGGTGGAGCTTCAGTAACTTTACTGAAGTTCTGGACCCTCTCCCAAATTTCCTCACCTGAAAGTATCGGAGGTGGAGAATCATATTCCATTTTATTCTTTTTGAATGCATTTTTCATCCTTCTAAACTCATGATCAGGAGGCAAGAATTGACGATGACAATCAAACCATGATTGCTTTCGGCCATGTTTCAAAGTGAACGCTTTACTATTTTCCATGCAGTAAGGACAAGCTAGCTTCTCAGCAATCATCCACCTAGACAACATTCCATACGCAAGAAAATCGTTAATAGTCCATATTAAATTAGCACACAAATTGAAATTCTGCTTGGTTTATATGTCATATGTTTCAACACCATCATACCATAATTGTTTTAGCTCATCAATCAAAGGTTGAAAATATACATCAATCAAACTTTTCGGATTACGTGGACTGGGGATAATATAATTTAAGAATATATGTGGACTAGTCATGCACAACTCGGGTGGTAGACTATAAGGTGTAAGAAATACATGCCAACATGAATATGGTGTCGCAGATACAGAAAAAGGCATGAATCCATCCGCACACAGACCTAATCGAATGTTCCTTGGTTCACTAGCAAAATCTGGATATGTCCTATCAAAGTGCTTCCAAGCTTCTCCATTTGAAGGATGACACATAACACCAGGTGGTCTTCTATTTTCAAAGTGCCATCTCATATCAGGAGCAGAACTCATCGACGCATATAACCTCTTTAACCTAGGTATAAGAGGTAAATAATGCATCACCTTGATAGCGACCATATTCCCGCTGGAAAGCCTCTTGAAACGAGGCTTTTCGCAAAATTTACAACTATCTAAAGTTGCATCATCTTTATAATATAACATGCAACCATCTTCACAACAATCAATTCTCATTGACGAAAGTCCTAACTTAGAAACCAATCTCTTTTCCTTATAGAAATCACTAGGTAAGTTGATATTAGGGTCAACTAGTTCGCTCATAAAATAAATGAAAGAGTCAATTGCTGCTTGAGAAATATTCCAATCAGATTTTATACTTAGTAATCTAACTGCAACAAAGAGCTCAGAGTGCGGACTTCCTTCCCGTAGTGGACGACTAGCTTCCTCTAACTATTAATAAAAATATTTTGCATCATCATTAGGAGTTTGTTCAACATTTTCATTGGGCTCATCCCCTAAGTGCATCCCAAAAGCATCCGCAACCATATCATGAATTCTAGAATCACGATTTGTATTCTCCACCGACCTACTACTTTCACCCACAATCATGTTATGAAATAACCCATGGCTACCATCGATCTCTCCATGATTAGTCCACACAAAGTAATTCCCTATAAACCCCTTCCTATAAAGATGAAACTTAACTTCCTCCGATTTTCCAAACTTCATACAGTCGCACCTAACACAAGGGCACCTAATTACTCCTTCACTTGGTATGGTGAAAGTGACATTGCATGTCTAATAAAGTCATCAACCCCTTCTACAAAATCCTCCCGCAATCCCCGCCGATTAGGATAATTCCTATTGTACATCCAAGTACGATGTTCCATCTATACAAATAAAACAAGAACAAATTAATTTAGTTAATTCATATCCTAATATTTTTTTACTTAATTAATTTCATATCCTAAAATTCAATTCATATCCTAGAATTTCAATTTATAAACTAAAAGTTGTCGCGCCCCCTCTTTCCTCGCGGAGATCAGGTTTGGGAAAGGGGCTTGTGTTTTTGAGAGTCTCCACCTAACAATTTTTAAAAGTGCGTTAGGACACCAAAGGGGTTCATTTACAATTACGTTGTTAACCATAGATAGGGTAAGGGCTTGAAATTATCCTAAGGGGAAGGTGTTAGGCACCCCTCAGGATCCACAAGTGTGGTTCCCGGCCAAACAACTTTTTGTGAATTTGTACGACTTAGCAAACAAACAAATAAAGGTTCAAATAAGAGGGGATTTAAGTCTTAAGCATTAAGATGTTTGAAAATATTAAAGAAAGTTAGATTTTGAAAGGATTACGATCTAACCATATAAAGGGTATCCTAGGTTTATAATAATATGGATCACATCAATGCAATACCCGGTATGACACTCCTCAAAGAGGGGCTACACGTGGTATTAGCGCACCGGTCATCATATCCATATTCTACCCTTTCCCACCTCGTGAAAGTAACTAAATCGAGTGTTGATCTCGACCTCTATTGCATGCTGTTACCCATCCCTTCCTATCAGTCCCGGAGAAATTTAGGATTTCTATCCTATAAGGGAGGTGCTAGGCAGACCATCAGGTTTTAAAGGTGAAAATGCTAAGGAGACATATAAGAAACAAGTAGGACTGCAGATAAAGGGAAATCATGGAAAGCAGATAAAGGCTCAAGTATTCCTCCACACATAGTACACATAAACAACATGACTCATACACAGTTAAGGTCCAGATTCAGGTTCAGATCCTAAGCATGGTATCTAAGTGATAACAGAAAGACAAATTTATTGCATAACTCAGAGAGGAAGTCTTAATCAGGCTTGCCTACTAGTTTTAAACATGCTGACAATTAAACACTAATCACAAAGGACAATTCTGATTTTATTTATTTATGGATGATTACCTAAGACTTGCTTAGGCGTGTAGCAGTATTCAGAATTGATGACAATTTCAGGTCGTTATACCTAATAACATGCAGTTCTAGGTGTTACAAGCATTCATAGACTAATTACCAGTTTGTTAGAATAGGAGGACTGTTTTATACATCTTTATTTAGAGTAAGTGTAGTTAAATGAGTACGATCCTATAACATGATGCCTAATGTAGAATGATGCATATGCAGTTGCTAAAACAGGATCTCTAAATGCACATAGAATCACAACATTATGCACAGTTTCAGGAATAACATAGGTGACAGTTTTTAATCGTTGTTTACCTAGAACAAGATCTCTATGTGTATAACATGATTGCATATTTGTTAACACATTTGTTCTAAGGCATGACCTAGACTACATTTTTTCAGAATGCATGGACAGAATCAAATGGTAACAGTTTTTGTTGTTATTACTGATCCTATGAACATGATTTCTAAGTGAAGGCAAGGAGCGATGACATGCTAAAAGAAAAGCAGATGTATGAACCTAAGTGACATGGTACCTAAATGCATGGCATACTTGATTCCTAGACATGGTTACTAGTGTGCATATAAAAAAAAATAAACCTAGAAAAATATGATATCTACCCATACTTATACTATAACATGCATATCCCCACCCATTTCCACTATCCAACCCCAAAATCGTTTTTACAAATTACTACAAACCTCTGAATATGAATTACATAATTAAAAGGAAAAGAAGAAGTTAACTATAGGGAGCCTACCAATAGGCCCAAGTTTCCAGATCCTCAAATGCTATTAGTGCACAACCCTTCACATGATCCAGGTGTGTCAAAGTTCCCTAAGGATATCAAGGGATCCCGGGCAATGCTCACACCCAGATTTTCATGACTAATGAGTAAGTTCAGTGTGGAAGGGCCAGCCTTAGTGTGTCAGAGTTCACAGGGAGCTCATAGGGTCCCAAAGCAGTCACACACTAAAGGGGCAGAACATAGACTTCTAAAAGTATGTGAGAGTGCTTGATAAAGTTTTAAAAAGAATTGAGTTGAGAAAAACTGTTTAAAAATGATCCATCTAGAATCAGTTCTTGAAAGAAAAAACAATAGAAGAGTTTAACTCTTATTTGAAAACAGTTTTAAGGAAGTTGAGTAGGACAATCTCAGAATCAGAATAGCACACATAGTTCAGGGAAGCAAACACAAACAAGGGAAAGGTGTTTGGGGACAAGTAATTCACATGTAAGAGGATATTTGCACACAGGTAGACATCAGAGAAAGCATTTCAGGTCTTAAAAAGTCACAGCACATTCTATCACAAAATGTTCATGCTAGGAGCTTAACAACATTAGATTGAGGGATTCTAAACAGGTTCATACATTAGGTTCAGGGAAGGGGTTCAGGATTACTTAGTAGCTAGGGGGTCACGCACACATGCTGATAATGTACTGGGGTTAGGGAGTAAGGCAGAATTGTAACAAACAAATAGGAGGAGCAGTAGACATGCTGAAATAAAGGGGAAGGGAAATCACATAGACATAATAGATATGCTAGTTACAGGGTAAACAGTAGAACCACAAGTAGAAGCACAAAAGGAATAAGAGAAAGTGCAATACGAACATAAACATGTTGTTTTGGATGCTGTAAATCAAATAGAAGACATACCAGTCAAGATTGAGAGAATAGAACAATAGTGTGCAGAGAAGTAGAGCAATATGACAGTAGTGTGCAGAGCAAGAGAGCAGTAGAGCAAGTAGAGCAGTAGAGCAGTAGAGCAGTAATAAGTTACTCAATCTTGGCTTTCAGCCGACTGATTAGCCAATAGTCAATAAGAGATAGTGTGTAGGAAAGTAAGAGAAAGAGCAATGAGTATGCTTGTGTCTGTGTGTGTCTGATGTTAATGAAAGAGTAGTGTATTTATAATTTAAAACAGGCAGAAGAATAAGGTAAAATAACAGTTTCAGCAGTAATTATGGGAGTAAACAATCAATTAGAATCAAATTGGTAAAATGACTTCCTTTAATTAAGGAGTCATACTTAGACGGTAATAAGCAGGTTTAAAAATAAGGAAAGGAATCTTGAAAGCTGATTATAACACATAAGGAAAGCAGCCTAGGTATAGTATAAGTATATCACATGTAAGTAAGGCCAAATTCAGAATTCTATTTATGGAAAATATATGTGAATTAATTTGACAGCAAAATCATTTAAGGAAATAAGGTAAGAAATAATTTATATTCTGGAAATCAATGAGGGAACCCTCGATTGAGGTCCTAATTATAGGAAATTAATATCAATCAAGGAAAATATCACACATTAGCGGGATAGGCATGATACAAACAAAGAGAAACAGGAAATTAGCACATCTTAATTAAGGAAATACTCAAAAATCAGTAGAGAACATTATGCAAAATCAGTGAAGTATCAATCATAGAGATTTAGGAATTCACAAATAGAAAAGATAGCACTGATTTGTCACAAAATTATGAGAATAAGTGCAATAAACATATAATAGACAAAAATCAGAACCATAGGAAGACTAGTAGGGTAAAATCATATAGAAGTTAATGATTCATATACAACACAGTATGAATCACAACATAGACATGATATAGGCAAAAGTAATCGAATCCAGAAACCCTAATAGGCAAACATGGGGTAAAATAACAAAATCACGAAGTATTCATGAGAACACAATAAACATAATAGAACAGGTAAATATATTATCGCAAACAAACTCAGAACCACAGATTGAAACCGAGAACTTTGGGGGTTTTAACAAAATGAATCAGACAAAATGGGGAAAAACTCACATAAACGTTTAACATGATGAAAATCATAGGATAATACTAAAACAGAAATAAGAGCATTTTTAAAAAAAGGTTAAGAACCCTAGTTTCGAAGATGAAGAGTCATTTTAGAAAAATCGAAAAAACCTTTGAAAACACCAAAAATGGCTCATAATATGCCAAGATCTGTTACAGATCTAAGAAAATCAGAGACTAGTAATTAGGGTTTCACAGAGACAACCCAAAGAGAAGGAGAATTGGCTTAGAAACCACTGGTTCTAGCCGGAAATAACAGAATCTTACTCGGACGGCCATGGATGGCCGGAGAACGGCATGTGAGATCATGGGAGTAAGTGAACCGCCTCTGGTTCTCTTGAAAACCTCAGGACAACATCAATCCGGTGTAGGAGGAGAGCCATAGGCTGGGGGTGGTGGTGAGACCACCATGGTTACCGGCAAAGCAACGGCCGGTGAGGGGACCTAGGTTTAACAGGGAGCATTTTGAGAGAGATGTAACAACGGAGTGAAGGAGAGAATGCGAGGGGGGAAGGGTAGTCTTTAGGGTTTATTTTAGGTAAGGGGGATCTGGACCGTTGATCAATTTTGATCAACGACCATGATTAAGTTAGGGATTGGGTCGGGTAGGATAAGACATTGGGCGTGGGATATTTGGGCCATTTAATTGGGTTGGGGATCAGAGTAATTTAAGCTAAAAATCAAAATAAAGGTGTCTAGTTGTTAAATACCCAATTAAATTAACTAAAAATAATTTATGAAATAGTTGATAATTGTATAAAACGAAATGATGCTTAGAAAATAAATTAAAATGACTGATTAGCATTTAAAAAATACAAAATGGCTAATTACTGGATAAAAATAGTATAAAATATATGATTGGACTATAATTGCAAAGTTATTGCAATCATAGCCAAAGAGTGTTAATTTGGCTAATTGTGAAATAATTTGGTCTTAGTAGGACCCTAAATAATAAATTAAATCAAGAAATTCTTTTGAAATTCTTTGTAATGCAATTTTGTAAATATTAGAAATAAAATACTGGATAAATTAAAATAAATTAATAAAAATATGGAAAAATTATAAAAAAAAATACCAATTGCTATGAAAGTGTGTTTTTGAAGGTATATATGCAATTTTAAAATATTGTGGAAAATATTAGGTATCAACAGCTGCCTCTCTTTACCCGGGAAGGATGAAAGAGTTGTCGGGTAAAGATATAATGGTCAATTTTGACCGAGTGAAATGGTTTGAAGTGATTCTGGCCGTACCCTGGTTTCTGAGTTGCCTACATATCTCTGGTTTTACAGGAATCTGGCCGTAAGTAGTTCAGGAGTCATCGGTGAAGTATACCGATGAAATTTCTTACAAGAACAGACGCAACATTTGAGACTGATTGAATAAGCGGTTTATGGGGTGGTTAGGAGAACTAGAGCGGAACCGCTCCTGCTGGGATGGCAGTTGCTCGCGAGATTACCTGAATATAAATAATACAAGCATATATTGTGCGTAATTTAAATATGATGCAAATTCCCGTTGGACCATG
>ML401687.1:0-24850 GCA_005239525.1 Nicotiana knightiana
AATGAGCTCTGCTCCTCATATGAGATGGCACCATGAACAAAGAAGGCCACCTGGTATTCTTTGTCATCCGTCAGATGGAGAAGCCTGGAAGTATTTTGATAGGGTGTTCCCCGAGTTTGCTAGTGAACCAAGAAACATTAGGTTGGGATTATGCGCAGATGGATTTACTCCATTTTCTGTCTCTGCTGCACCATATTCATGTTGGCCAGTGTTTGTCACTCCGTATAATATTCCGCCTGATTTGTGTATGACAAGTCCATATCTATTCCTAATTTGTATTGTCCCAGGTCCACGCAATCCGAAAAGTTTGATTGATGTATACTTGAAACCTTTGATTGATGAGTTACAATTATTATGGCATCAAGGTGTGGAAACATATGATATATCAACCAAATAAAACTTCAGATTGCATGTTGCTTTGATGTGGGCTATAAATGATTTTCCTGCTTATGGGATGTTGTCCGGGTGGTCGACTGCTGGAAAGTTAGCTTGCCCTTGTTGTATGGAAGACACTAAAGCATTTACTTTGAAACATGGAGGTAAAAATACATGGTTCGACTGTCGCCGTAGATTCTTGCCAATGAATCATGAATTCAGGCAAAATACAAGTGCATTTATGAAGAACCGAACTGATATTGAGGAGCCTCCGGCCTGCTTGTGTTCAGAAGAAATTTGAAACAGAGTAAGGGATTTGCCTAAAGTAACAGAGTCTCCACCATCTAAGATACCAGGTTATGGTGTCACACACAACTGGACTAAACAGAGCATATTTTGGGAATTACCTTATTGGAAGCACAAGCTTCTTCGGCATAATCTGGACGTCATGCATATCGAGAAGAATTCTTTTGCCAACTTGTTTAACACTATTATGGATGTTACTAACAAGACCAAAGATAACTTGAAGGCCCGGATGGACTTAAAGGAATATTGTAGGCGAAGTGAGTTGTATCTAGGATACTTTAACAACAAGATTCAGAAGCCCAAAGCCAGTTACACGTTCACCTTGGATGAGAGAAGAGAGATTTGTAGTTGGGTTAACAATTTAAGGATGCCTGATGGGTACGCATCAAATTTATCCAGGTGTGTTGACATGAAAGAAGGGAAGTTGGTGTCAATGAAAATCCATGATTGTCATATTTTCATGGAAGCGTTGATGCCATGCGTTCAATGCATTTCCTGATCGAATATGGAAACCGATTACAAAGATAAGTTATTTTTTCAAGGATTTGTGTTCTAGCACATTGAGGGTGGAGAACTTAATTTATATGGAGAGTAACATTATCTTAACTTAACTTTAAACAAGCTGGCAAAAAATTTTCGTCTTTGTTTTTTTTATGTAATGGAACATCTTCCAATTCACCTTGCACAAGAGGCATGACTCGGAGGGCCAATTCAATGTAGATAGATGTGTCCCTTCGAGAGGTAATAAAATTTAATCATTTACCTTTTGTATTTTCTTTAAAGATTGTTTCGTCTAAAAATAACACTATGCCGGACCATTGGCAAATGTAAACGGATTATAAAAAATAGATCAAGAATTGAAGGTTCGATATGCGAGGCATATGTGGATAAAGAAATATCTTATTTCTATTCATACTATTTTGAAAGAGATGTGCCATGTTTGAGAAATAGACCGAATCGGCATAACGATAGAGGCGAAATCGATCCTTTGGCACCACCATTTTCCATTTTTAACCAACAAGGTAAAAGAGGTCCAAAAAATAGTCCAAAGCGAAGGTTGTCTGAGATGGAGCTAAAGTCAGCTACAACACATGTATTGTTAAATTTCCCCGAGGTCCAACCTATTATAGGTAAGTATATATTCGTATATATTACGGACTTTTATATTAAATATACCACTGATTTATCTATTAAATGCTATAATGGCAGTTACTTTGTGGGTACATATGGGCAAGATGTTGTTTATCCCAAGTTTTCAGAGTGGTTTAAAGAATTTGTAAGTATTACTTATTATTTAACATGATTTTTAATATATGTAAGTTAATTATATATGTTTTTAAAATTTTTAAATTAGATTTAATTATATATATAGGTTCATGATCCAGCTAATGGTATTAAAGACCAATTTTTGTGTGATATAGCTTGGGGACCTGACCCTAGGGTAAGAATGATGTCTAAATACTTGGTCAATGGGTACAAGTTTCATACAGAAGAATGGTCTAATGGAAAGAAAACCAACAATAGTGGGGTGTGGGTGAAAGGTGATGGAGATGTTGATTATTATGGTGTGCTTCAAGAGATTTTGGAACTGGAATATGTTGTAGGTTGGACGGACAAAAAGTTGGTACTCTTTCGATGTAAATGATATGATCCAACACCGAATAGAGGTACAAAGGTGCACGCTCAATACAAAATAATTGAAATTAAACACATGGGGCAATATAGACTTTATGATCCCTTTATTATTGCACAAAAAGTGAAACAAGTGTATTATACTCTTTATCCTTTGAGCAAGAATAAGTCTGCATGGAGGGTAGTTTTGAAAACAAAGCCTGTGGGTAGAGTGGTAGTCGAAGATGCATTAGATGTGGCATACCAGAATGACATTTCAAATGTTGAATCAATAGTGGATGATGAATTAGCAGATGAATTGCAGCATAATGAAGGGATATATGAAGAATTTGCTCCTTCTGTCCTTGCTACAAAAAAGGACCAAGATAGAGGTGTTGAACATGAAACAAATGATGAAGAATAATTACTAGATGAAAGTGAAACAGGAGATGATGAAGACTCAAATGATTACTATGAAGATAGCGATGAGGATTGAGCAGGGGCAGTAATTACTTTATTTAATCTGTATAAATCCCTAATTAAGAACAAGATTTTGTCTTGAAGAAAATCCATGTTATTTGATGTTTGTTAGTACATATTTACATACATCAATAAAAATAGTTACATTTCCATCTTACGTGGATTTAATATACTTAGTTTTTCTTTACACTTGAGTTTACACTTTTGGTATATATTAAGTACTGCTATAACCATAGGACATTTCATGACACCTTGGTCTTTTCTATGTCTAATGTGAACGAGACAACTAAAATCACATATAATTCCCTCTATCTAGATCATCATTCTAATATGTTTAGAACCTACTTTCTGCAAGAAATGCTTGATGGAAAGCAAACAAAATACCTCTGCGTTTGTCTTAGTGAGATGATGATAATATTGTTAAACATTTGATATGATGATAACTGAATGGTATTTTTTGTTTTGTATTTTATTATGATTATACTATAGATATGGCATCTAAGGGGAAGGAAAAGATGAAATCTAAGAAGAAAAAACTATATGTTCCAACTTCTTCAACTATTCCAAATATAAGTCATCATCTTCCTCATCCTCCTAAGTCGACTTCATTGCCATCTACCATATTCACTATCCCCCTTCCATCTAATAATTCAGTTCAATATTATTCAATGCCTGCCAAAGACAGTCAAAGTAACACCATTTTTAACTTTGTACCCACACCTTCTATACCATCATCTTCACCGGGCTTTCATAGTAGTCAACATGGTGGCTTACCAGTTGTTGCACCCCCGAGCTTTCATGGTAGTCAGCATACTGGCTCACCAGTTGTTGCACCCCGAGCTTTTATGGTAGTCAGCATATTGGCTCACCAGCTGATGCACCCCCGAGCTTTCATAGTAGTCAGCATACTGGCATACCAGTTGTTGCACCCCCGAGCTTTCATGGTAGTCAGCATACTGGCTCATCAACTGCTGCATCCCCGGGCTTTCATGGTAGTCAGCATGATGGTTCGTCTTTTGTTACTCCATCATCTTCCAGTCTATCGTCATCATCCATTCCAGCATATCTAGGTTGGATATTGGAGTCTCTCGCCCATCTACATCTAGTGTTTCTTCTGCAACATCAAGGAGACGCAGGCAGAATCTTGGAGGGGATGTACAATTTGATAGTTATAATCGATTGATAATCGTCCCCTATAAGAATGGGTAAGAAGGTTCTTATACTAATATTTATGTTTTGAATGTACTTTTAGATATGTTAACATCAAAGAAAATTTATTTGCAATTAAAACTTTTGAACTTTTAAGATGTATATTAATTATATATATGTTAACTTTAATGCAGGTTTTTGCCATTGATGTTTTGCCTTCGATTCACTCCAATCTCGAATCTCTGTGTATCCCTGTGAATCCCCCCTGTAGTTGTGTTTTAGGAGTCTATTTATAGGTTTAGGGTGAACCCTAACCGTGTAGGAGACTTCTATTTCAATTAGAAAACACTTAAACCCGTCAAAACTCGATTTCTGGCCGAACTGGGGACCTGGCGTTTGGACCCAAACGCCTGGCTAACGCCAGGCCAGGGCTGGCGTTTCAGCCCAAACGCCTGGCTAACGCCAGGGTGGGGCTGGCGTTTCAGCCCAAACGCCTGGCTAACGCCAGGCAGGGTCAGTCTGTTTGGCTCTGTCGCCCGGCTATCGCCCGGGTGTCTCCTTTCGCGTATTTTTCGACGTATTTGCATCCTTTTAGCTCCGTTTCCATCTCCACTTCACCTACACATGAAATAAACTCCATTAAGCACATAACAAGTGTATTTTTATCATTAATGCGCATAAAATGTAAGGTATATCACATGTTAAACTATGCAATTTAGTCTCGCATCAGCCATCCTTTCAGACTACACGTTTGATTACAAATTCTATGAAGCCATTTTATCATGAGCCATGGACTTCTTGGAAAAAGATACCGTACAGCATCAGAGAGAAAATGTGGAATCAATTTAAGGTAAAAATTAATTATATTTATTTAATAATTATCCTCTTCATCTATGTTAATTTTTTATATTGCAGACACTGTGTACATGGCATCCTCAACATCAAAATACAATAAATATTATTTTCGAGAAGAAAGTTGGTATAAGGATTAAAGATACTTTGTTTGCTGCTCGGACTGCCGATGAAATGCCGGACTGGTTAAGAAAAGATGTTTGGGATAAACTTCTTGAGATGTGGAATACCCCAGAATGGAAGGCAAAGAGTGAACAAGAAAAGGTGAACCGTGCCTCTAATAAAGGTGGCTCGTTACACACAGGAGGTTCGATTACTTTTGAGGCCCATAGACTAAGAATGATAATTACTTATAAAATTTTTCTTAGTATTACTTATATATTTTACGTTTGTAATGTCTAACTCATACTTTTTCTTATGAAGGAAAAGGAAAGAGGGCGAAATATGAGTGACGCAGAGGTCTTTGAGAAGTTGCATAAGAAAAAGATGAAGGATGGTACAAGAGGAGACTGGGTGGAGACGCGTGCGTCAGACAAACATGTAAAATTCTAACTTCATAATTATTTATGGTTTATTAATATTAGTTTGTTTACATGATAAGAAACAATATAGGATATTGCTAAAATGAGAAGACGAGTTTAAAAGCACGTATACCAAACTAAACTCACCTAGTTATGTACCACAAATAGTCACTTGTTTCTCTGGTAACATTTATTTGTTCCAACAGACCAAAAGATCTAATTGATGAGCTGTCATCCAGTGCGGATATATCTTCATTGTAACTCTCCCAAGATAGCATCTCCGAATCAGTTGGTAGCATTTCTATATTCTCAAGTTTCTATTTTGTAGAGACTTAATTCCTTATGAAATCAAGATACAACCCACAGTTTCACCTCCTATTTCTGAGGCTGAATATACTGTTACAACTGAGGTTTTGTGGTTCCCTTCCTCGTCCAATTGTCTGTACTGTGATAGTATTTGCACAATCTGTATGGTTGCTAACCCTCAACATACTCGTCGAGAAATTATTATAAATTGATTCAGCTCGTGAGAGAAAAAGTAGCAACTGGTGACCTTATTAGTAAATGTATCGCCATGGACAAATTGGATAGTAGTCACCTTCATCATATGTTCGTCACATTTTAGATTTATATGCTGCGTCAAAACTTGACATTGTACCTCCTCTTGCATAAACTGAGGGAGAAAATAGAATGTAATTTGGACACTTGAATGCATAGATCACATAAGTATTTTGAATATGGTTTAAATTCATAGAGTCTATTTAGGTTGATTTCTTTCTACTACTATTTATCATAGATTCGACGCCCGCCCAAAACTCAACTTTTGTATTAGCTATGAGTAGGCAGGACATCAATATATTTTCCATTTATATCTATCATTATGAGCGTGAATAGTCTGAATTTAATATATCAAATGAGATACTTTTACTCTAGGCACTTCATGTAACCAAAAGAAAAAGGGAAGACAGAATCAGAAATACTTGCTGCTGCTAGCAATCATATTTAATCATGTTTGTTTTTCGCCAAAAGACAAGAAAGTTCAGCAACATCATCTTCTTGTTATATGGAAATATCAAAAAAAGAATTTTAGTCTCCAAAAACAATTGTGCGGGATGCACATGATCATGTAACATTTAGTAGGATATCACAATATAGAATATTGCTTGATTTATTAATATTTATGTTTTTCATTTCAGGAAAATTATCATAAAAGGTTGGAAGAATGGCTACAAACTCAGCTCCTTCAACTCAACCAACACCTGATAATATGGCTTCATTGTGGATACAGGCAGCGGGCGGAGTAAACAAAAGCATAGTCTACGGACTAGGAGTATGTCGACCTACAGGTCTTCCACTCTTAGCCAATTCTTCTCCTCAAAATCAAGAACAGATGGAAGATATGAGAAACGAGATTCGTGAATTGAAGCAACGATTAGACTCCCAAAATGGAACAATTGCCAAGATGCATAAATTCATGAGTAAACATGGGCATGATTTATCTGATGATGAACAAACTGAATCTGATGTGTAGTAGTTTAGTTGTGATATTTTGCTTGATTGGTAAACTTGATTGTAAGAGACAACTTTATGTATTGCTTTTAAACTTGAATGTGGGCTACTATTTGGATGTTTTTTGCCCAAAATTGTTAGGTTTAATGATTGGTATTGTTGGTATTAATGTATGGTTGGTTTAGATTGTTGATAATGTATGTTGGTTGCTATTTTTTATCTGTACTAGTTTGACAGGTGGTGTAGCTCGAAAGTGGGCAGAGTTCTGCCCAGTTTTACACAAAATTCCGACGGAAACAGTCGGAAAATTGCCCAAATTTAACCATAAATTCACATTTTTCCGACCAATTTGGTCGAAAATATTTTTAGAAAAATTTAATATTCAAACAGTTTCGACGAATTCCGTCGGAAAATAAATAAAATTTAATTTTTAATTATTAATTTCGGACTGATTTGGTCGGAAATGTTAAAAACAAAAATATATATTCACAAATTTTAGACGGATTCCATCGGAAATTAAATAAAATTTAGTTTTTAATTATTAGTTTCCGACAGATTCAGTCGGAAATATTTTTTAAAAAAATTAAATTTTATTTATTCTCCGACGGAATCCGTCGGGAATTAAATAAAATTTAATTTTTAATTATTAATTTTATTTGTTTTACCTTTTAAAATTTCTGACAGAATCTGTCGGAAATCACCGACTGATTCAGTCGAAAATCGTTTTCCAACCATCTTTTTTCCGACCGACCAATTTCGGTCGGAAAACAGTCGGAAATACGTGATTTTCGACCGATTTCCTACCGTTTTGGCAGTCGAAAATCTGCCGTTTTCTAGTAGTGTGTGAGACGGGGTCTCGAGCCGATCGAGAATAGGGCCTCGAGGTCGAGCTCGAGCGCTTGACATAGGGTGGTCGATGAAGGTATAACAATATTGAAGGCCTCAAAGATGGCCTCTTTATGATCAATAATGAGCAATAAGTGTAGAATAATTAATGAATACAATAAATAGAAAGCAATAAATCAATGGAACAATTGTAGAGAATGTTTGAGTTAGAGAGCAGAGAATGTTCTTGTTCTTGTATTGAATATCATGCTCCTTACAAAATGACAAGAGCCCCCTTTATATAAGAGGGAGAATCCCAACATAGTACATGTGTAATTATTATAAAGAAATGCAGCTAGTACAACTATTTAACGTCACGGTGCGAACTTGTACTATTCCTGCGAACTGGTCAGCTTTAACCACGTGCCTTTTGGGAATTTCCCATTTTTCCATGATGGTCATCGATCTTCACCCTGCCTTAAAGTATATCGATCCCTCGGAATACTTCCTCGAAGAATGTACCTCGGGGTTGAACTTCGAATTCTGCACCGATACTATCGGGATCGAGGCTCGAAATGCTATAGAAACCTTATTAAAATCGGTCTTCCCGGTTTTACTGTATACACTTATGAAAGCAACTTTTCAGTCTAATCTAAATTCTCAAACGGCTAATGGTTATCTTGGTGCAAGGTGTTAACACAAAGAAGTACTATACTATGACTTGCAATTATTTTAATACCGACTTACTATTAGTTCAAGCATATTTATGTTTAATACTACTAATGACTTAGGAATTTGAATTAATTTTGGGAATTTAAAATTGTTGACAACCTAAGCTAATAATGACATTAAAAAAAAGAGACAAACTTGTGGTTATCGGTACGTTGGCGCCCATATTCATATTTTTAACTATAATATAAGTGAGAGTGCTGGTGGGACGAACGGCATTTCGATAATTATACATTGTTTTAAATGGTACATTTCGCAATGTCTGTGTGTACAATGGCGGAAATACCTGCATCTTTTAGGTAATTTCACTCGCATCCGTGTTATGTACGTGTCTTCAGCTACTTTACTCATCTTCAGTGTTGATTGAAAATCATCAGAAGCTATTCGAGAAAAACAATTACAAAGTACCAAGCTGTAATCTCGAATTATTTCTTCTATTTGTTCGTCTCTCTCCAAAAGGTGAAATCTCTATTCGGGCCACTTTGTATAACTGTGTTTGATTCATATTTGGCTTTTCCGCTTTTGGAAATTGATAATATGGTTACATTTCATTTAAATTATGCATTTGGAAAAAAAATTGAGTTTTGAGTCCTAGGTATTCTCAAAATCTGACGAAGCAGAGAAGACAATAAGAATTTTGCAAGTTTTTGGCGTCGAAGGTTTCAAATAGAGAATTCAACTTTCATTTCCTCCTATGGTAATACCGGAAGCAACCAAAATCCTTTTTCTTTTGGGGGATATGGGAATAAATCTATTTTTGTATTGTTCTTTTGTTGCATTTTTAGATTAGCTCTTAGTTGGATGTTATTTTTTTTCTTTTTCAGCTTCAGTAAAAAAATGTATTCGGTCTTTGCTTTTGATTCATCTGGTTGAATGGATGCTAATTTGTGTCTTTTGAAGTTTTTTGTTTTGCATGTTTTGAGTTATAGTGGATTAGCTCTGAATTGGGTTTGTTGTAAAACTCTTTTTCTTTTTCAACCATGTTATTCTTTGTTTATTACTTTTTCTTGATTTGGATGAATACTCGGAGTATATGCTAATGTTTTTACTTTTAGTTTTTAATTTTAATTTTGGATCTTTTGAGTCATAGTGGATCGGCTGGGCGCATTTTGTACATCTGTTGTTGTTTAATGACTACAGTTTTGTCAATTTTGTTTCAGAAATTGACCTATTCTTGTACGCATAAGTCATTAAATAGCAGAACTTTAGAGTTCTAATAATCTACACACTTTCAAATTTATACTTTGATGGCTTCTTACTAGAAGGCCTCTAATATATACTTGTGTTTCTTAGCAGAAAATTGACTTAACATTCGATCGAATGTAGGATCTAAATGACCTTTCTTTTACCTTTATAAAAAAAAAAAAAAACATGAATTTATAATGGCTGCACCGACATGTACGGTTTTACATTACTCATGTGTATATTGTACTTTTTTCTTTCTTATCAAGTTATTGTTAATCGTCAAAAGTGATGTAATTTTTGCCATGGACAGGGTCACGAAAAATAAAGAAATGCTTGTCTCTTTTACCATGAGTAGTACATCAGAAACCGGATCTCTCGTATCAATTTTTACCTGCAGCCATGTCAATATTGCTTTGCAACTTTGCAGAGAACAAAAAGATGGTTTACTTATTCCAAAGACAGGAGAGGACACAATTTTTACCTCCCTAAGATACATATAAAAATTAAAAGAGTACTGTGAGTGCCTATGAAGATATGCAGTAGCCAGTAAAAGATGTAATAAAAGAATGTGTAAAATTGAATGATTTCTATTGTGAAGTAGGTTGTGAGATAATGTCGAATTATTCTTTTGGTTTTGGGGGGGTGGGGAACTGCTGGCGCGGCTAATTATTTGATGCAAAATTTCAATCGCCAATTGTTTCTGCTGCTACATCGTCCTTTCTGTTCTCTTTCACTATGTTATGGTCTTGTTGTTTCCTTGTTACCTCTTTCTGTTGTAGTTACTAAATTGCTTCTCCATTTCTATATAATTGTTGCGTCAATTGCTCTACTCTATACTACTGAAATCATGTTTTTCTATCCCCTTGTAAATTAATTTCGAGAATTCTACATTTGATAGAGTTGAATTAGTGACTGTATTTGCTGGTTTGCCTAATCGAAACATTTTCTTCTTCTTCGGTGTTGCTTAAGTTCTCTCGCTGCATTTGTAACAACGAAGGTTCGTTGAATAATTTAACTTTTAAAAGGGATTCTTTTGTCTGCTATGGAAGAATGGCAGAATGTATTAAGGAAGCCATATGAAGACCGTACTTTGGTGCAACTCCATATTTCATAATCTTTTGAATATCTTGTACAAACTTCGTTCCTAAATGGATGTTTACATATAAAGCCCAAATATTAATTAGCTTGATTCTGCTAAAAAATATTTAATTAGCTTGATATTATATTGATATTATGGCTTTAAGCAATCTAACTAAACTAAAACATGTACAAATGTCTTTTCGGTGCTCCTAAAACCCATGGAGAAGGGTGTGGAGCCTCGCTTTTCATGCTGCTCCCCCTGCCAGTGTCTTGGCGTCGATAAGGTTTAAAGCCTTTTTCCTTCAACATCGGAAAAAATTGTTTTGGTAGTTTTCAGCTCCATATATATGTATATATCATCTCACAGTAAAAAGAGAGAACCAAACGCATTCTAAACACACACACTCTCTCTCCGAACGCATTCTACTCTCTCTCTATACCTCTTTTCTCTCACTTGAACAATTTTTTTTCTCTTTCTTCCCGAATCTTTCAATCTCTCTCTCCTTTATGGTTTAAGTAATCCATTATTTCCTTCCAATTCCCAATCTACTAGTACAAATGTACAATAGTTGAAATAAAAAAAATGTTTTTTTGTTGATGCGTTTATTTGGGAGTGGGATGGGGAGATGCTTCGCCAAATTCGCCAGCAAGACCGATAAACTAATTACTTTTATGGCTATATATCCAAATACATTTTTCATCTATTCTCCATTTTGCATGCAAAAATTCTTTTTAAGTGTATTAGATGTTGGAGTATGTGCATATATATATATATATATATATATATATATATATATATATATATATATATATATATATAAACATGAATATAATGTTGGTAAACCAATTGGTATTTAAATACAAGTAGAATAAATTTGTGCATTCAATTTTACAAAGTTTAACCTTAAGAAACGCTAATTGTAACATAACCCGACTGTCATTTTGTGTATTTGAGCCACATTTCCCTTTTTGAAGCTTCGCGTATGTGAATTTATTGTTATTTGATTTGTGGGGATGGTTAGGTTTTGGATTGATTTGGAACACTTAGTTCCTAGTTGGAAGTATTGACCAAGGTTTGACTTTTGTGAAAACGATCCCGAATGGTGTTTTGATGGACCCAATCGGTTAGTATGGTGATTCTGGACTTAGGCATATGCCCGGAATTCAATTTGAAAGTTACTAGGATTAATTGGCTCTTTTTGCTTAAGTTGGCAATTTAAAGGTTTAGATTTTTTTTAAGTTTGACAATGAGTTGCCTTTGTAGCTATCGGGTTCGAATTTTGATCTCGGGACATGGAATAGGTTCGTTTTATCATTTGAAACTTGTGTGCAAAGTTTGATATCATTCCGAGTTAGTTTGGTAGGAATCAGATGCTTGGTTGTGATATTAAAAGTTCTTGAGTTTCATTGTAAATTAGATTCGTGGTTCCAGACGTTATTACGGTATTTTAAGCTCGCGATCGAGTCTGTATGATATTTTTAGACTTGTGTGAATGTTTGGTATGTAGACCCGGGGGCCCGACTGAGTTTCGAACGTATTTCAGAGTGTTTTGAATGTAGTTTCAATTGTTGTTGGTGCTTCAGGTCTCGCAAATGTGAGAACCCATCCACATTTGCAAGGTATTAGTCGCAATTGTGAAAGTTAGCAAGAGGTGATATGCTTAGCATTTGCGAAGCCTGACTCCCAATTACTAATGGGGATCTGGGCAGGGGTTAGTTGCATTTGTGGTCACTAGGTCACTTTTGCGACGCATGCTGGCTACTCATTTGTGAAGTTTAAGTCGCAATTGTGACGTTCTCTGGGCTGTGCAGACTTCACATTTGCAATCCTTTGGTCGCATTTGGGAACCTCTAGTCGCGAGTGCGATATTTGTAGTTGAGCACATAGCTAGGATTTTGGAACTTAGTCTCATTTTATCATATTTCTTATCCCTATTTTTGGTGGGAGGCAATTTTTGGAGAGGATTTTCACATATACTATTGGGTAAGTGGTTTTTACTCAATTTTGATATTATAACTTGATTTCTTATGGATTTTAGCATCAAAATCATGAAATTTGAAGGGAATTGTTGAGGATTTTGACTATGTTTTAAAAATAAACATTTGAGATTTGAGAGTCAATTTGAACTCAATTTTGAAAACTTATCATATATTAGGACTCGTGGGGCTATGAGTAGTCGAGATATATCCCCTTCGACTCAAAATTAACTACTAGAATTCACTATTTTCCGACTACCAAAATAGTCGAAATTATGTATTTCGATTACTTTCCAACTGATTTACAGTAGTTGAAAAAAGATACGTCAGAAGAAACTTTCCGATTACTGTAGTCAGAAAGTTTATTCTGCCAAAATTCAAAAAGGGAGCTATTTTTCGATTGAAGTAGTTGAAAATTCAATAAATTAATTATTTATTTGAAAAAAATACTTTCGACTATTGTACTCGGAATATTGTACATATAATTATTATTTATTAATTTTTTTTAAAATTTTTCGGCCACAATAGATGGTATGTTGAATTTTCTGGAAAATTTCAGTTTCCGACTACTGTAGTCAGAAAAATAGTTATTTCTGGGCACTTTTTTCGACTATAATAATCGAGAAACTGGGCTGATTTTTTATAGACTACTACTATTTTATTAGCACATAACCTTCCAAATGATCAATACAATAAACAACCAATTCAACCAACCAATTCCAACTAAATAACCTAGTAATCCTACAATTCCAATTCCAACTTCTACAAACAAACCTTCAAATACCGTAATATCAAACTAAAGCATTAGTTAAAGTCTAAATAATCAATATCAAGTCTAAGTAGATAATATGCATCAACACTAATATAATAAAGTCTAAACATATATACCACAACATCCAAACCTCATGAAGTCTAAATATCCAAGAATATTAATCAACCATAATACACTACTATTCACCAGATGTAGTCTCTTCATCATCATAAGAGTGGGGCATGTTCTTTTTTTTATGAATTTATCCACTCTAGCAATGTGAGCTTCCGTTGTTTCACACTGTTTCGACAAGAACTCAATTTGCTTTCGCATCGCTTCTATTTCTTCCTAATTTCTCGTAGTAGGAGCATTCGACAATAACGGCGATGGACGAAAAGAGGAAGGTTGTACTCCTAGCCCGTAAATACTACCTTTTGATACACCACCTGCCACATCTATCCATATTGAATGTCATATCATCGGGTGACGGTTGGATTGGGGTACCGTCATCAGAAGCAGGTTGCGTTTGAAGCCATTCATCCAAACTTCTATGGTATCCATCCTGAAATAAAAGTTATAAGGATTACCAGACCATGATCACACAATTAACATCCAAAAATATCATTATGAAGTATACAATTTCATCTTAAAAATAGTGCATAATCACAGTAAAAAAATACAATTCATAATCCCAATCAACAATAAACAACACAATAAGATGGTTTCATTAGACTACGGCCGTTCGAAGACAAAGAATTCACACGTGAAAGCTACAATTGTATAGTATTTCATTACCATCTTTGGAGCTCATGCTTCACATTTTACAGTTGTACTATTGTGACATTTCTTATAAGTATTAGCTTCTAAATAGTTCCCTTTTATTGGAAAGGTTTACATTCAAGTTGCTATTAAGATCAGGGAGGGTTAATCTGGTTTCTTTTATTCCTCCATTTTATCACAAAATTGCAAATACCTCAAAGATAGAGAAGCTCAAAAGTAGTCTCATCTGCTAGGCACAGACATTGGGAATACATGGTTAAGTAAAATTGCTTAACTAGGCCGATTTGCTGGAACTAGGAAGCCATCTTCAACCCACACAAAAAAAATAAAAACAATTTTCTTGAAAATCATAGCTAGACTCCTATTTTCGGAGTTCTGCGACACTTTGTAAAACCCCAAAATCATAGCATGGAGATATATCACTAGCCACTATATGTCAGTCGAATTACAGATCGTACGTTCAAGCTACTTGGAAGTGAAAGTTGAAACCATATCAAATAGAAAGGGAAAAAAAATAGAAAGACTATCCATTTTCAATTCGAAAAATCTAAAATTTGTCTTATCAATTTTTCTACTACTATCTTTAAAATGAAAAAAAGGTGTGTGAGAGTGAAGCAAAAGCATTAATTTCTCCTTAAAATACGAAATTTGCACACTAAAACGAAACCCTAAGTTGTCTTAACCGAAGATTAGACAGAGAAAGAGAGAGATGGAGGGAGAGAGAGTGATCGAAACTAAGGGTCCACCAAACTATATAGAGAACCTGATTCTCTATTAGTTTCCATAGAGCATACACACTGTTGATCCCAGTTGGCGTATCCCTGTCATGTCAAGAATATCAGGGGAAATGTTCTTCCCCACTGCACCTTGTGGTTTCTCAGATTTCTCTTCCTTCATCCTTGGCCATACCCACCTTGGCCTTCTTGGAGGAACCAAGTTCCTCATTGACACCAGCATTTCGTTTCATAGATTTTCTCACACTTTTACCTTTCTCTGAGATTTCCCAGACACCTTCTCACCAGATTTTTCACACACTTTCTCACCTGACTCCTCAGCCACCTTCTTATTAGACTTTTCTACCTCAATATTGGTAGCTTCCATCATTCTCGCAGATGACTCTTTCCTAGGTCTTGGAACTATAGGTTTTTTAGAGGAATTACGAACTAAGGAACCAGGTTCTTCAGTCACCTCGTCATCAACATCAACAACAAGTGCTGGAGGCACTATTGCTTCATTTACCATCTTTCCACTCTTCACCAACCTCCTCTTCTTCTTATCTTCTTTGTTTTTCTTCAGAACTGATTCAAGAGCATTTTTTCTTTTGCAGACTAGTATAGTAGGTCTTTTAGGAGTGGGCTCTTTAGGAGTTGCCTTTCTACTCCTAGCGCCAATAAATCTAGCAATAGCCATATTGTCATAGTCCTCCTCACTGTTCTCATTTCCTTCCTCAGAAGGAGATCTTATCTCAGGAAAGACCATGTTTAACGGCTCGGCATAGAAGTGAGGAGAGGGGGCATAATCAATAGTGACCTGGGGATTTTTTGAAGAACAATGGGTTTCATCCCAGGTAGGAAGGAAGGGCTCCTCTTGGGCTGAGAGATCAAGCCCCCCATTTGTTTCCCAGTAGGACTGTTAGGTGCTAGACTTTCAACAAGCACCAGTTCCCTACCATCTTCCATCAATTCCCTACTCTATTCTTGAGGACCTTCCCCTTCCCCTTGAGACCCAATGGTCTCATTTACACTCTCATTACTACCAACAAACCTTCCCTCAGTAGCTATTGACAACATATTCTCTATGGCCTCTTGTTCTTTTAACCCCAAAGTAGATTCAGATGGCCTATAAGGAATATTATCTGTAGGATCGACAACATTCAAATCGAGGCCTGGGGTAAATTCACCACTACGAACCACACTCTGTTGTGCCTCAGTACTCTCTTCAACTTGCAGACTGGAGACTTCTTAATTTTCTTCTCCCTCCACTGTTTCTCTCTCAGCCATTTTTTCCGGCGAGGCAGAAGGAGAACTAGAACTCGATTGGGTTGGAGAAGAAGCAATGGGTGGTTGGGAGTCTTGTTTAGGGTTTGGGGACATAGACTTTGTCACATGTGCTTCGGCGAGATGAAGATAAAATGGGGACTACACTAAGAACACTAGAAGCTTTTAGATTCTCAGAAATGGTGAAGATTTGTTGGGAGAACTTAAAGAAAAGAAGTATTTGGTTATTGAGAGAAAAAAAAGGAAATTTTGACTTTTGCTGTGAACAATGATGAAGGAGACATCGGTTGAGTTTATTTAAAGAGGGTGAGGGACCGGTTAGGAATGGGTATTGATTTTCTGGGTAGACGGGTCACTTAGTAACGAGTACGGCGTTTGGGTTCTAAAGAGGGGAGAAAGAGAATCTGACATTTTAATGACGTGGGACTTTCTCAGCTGTTAAAAAGTTGTGCATGAGAGTACAAAGGAACTACTAACCCGTGTCAATGGAACCAGGTTCCCTGACAGATTTTGTAAATGTGAGCCTCATCCTTTTACCAATTTGTGATACCATTAGCTTCTCGTTTTCTCTGTAATTGCCATGCATGTCTACCTGTAACGGTATAGAAATGAGTTAGACTTTTCCAGAAAACACTTTTTAGCTGATTTACATGTTCATTTCTTTCATAGACAATCATTGAGGGACCAGGTGCTCAACTTGATTTTATCAACCCCAGTGACAATTGATTCTTTTCAAAGTGCTCTCTGCTTAGTGATTTGGTGAAGATATCTGCAGTTTGATCTTCTGTGATGCAAAACTTTATGCAGATAAACCCTTTTTCAACATTATCTTTGAGAAAATAATGTCGCACATCATGTGCTTTGTTCTCTTATGCTGAAATATGTTCTTTGCCATGTTGAGAGCAATGGTTTTGTCACACGGTAATGGTACACAATCAGAAAATACACCAAAGTCCTCTAACTATTGTTTGATCCACAGTAATTGAGCACAGCAAGAGGGAGCTGTCACATACTCAACTTCTGCAATTGAAAGAGCCATTGAGTTTTGTTTCATCGTACCCTATGAAAGTAGACACAATCCTCGAAAGTGTGCCATGCCAGAAGTGCTTTCTCTATCCACCAGATAATCAACGTCAGCATACCCGATCAAGTCAAAATTATCTCCTGAGGGATAGTAGAGAACCAGGTCATGCGTTCCTTTAAGATACCTTAGGATTCTCTTGGCAGCCTTCGGATGAGATTCCTTTGGATTAGATTGAAAACTAGCACATAGTCCTACACTGAATACGATATCCTGTATGCTTACTGTGAGATACAAGAGTGACCCAATGATTCCTCTGTACATGGCCTCATTTACAGGAGAACAAGGTTCATCCATGTCCAGACAAGTGGTAGTGGCAATATGAGTATCAATGATTTTGAACTTTCCATCTCAAATCTCTTTAGAAGCTCTTTGATGTACTTTTGCTGACTTATCATTATGCCCTTAGGAGTTTGCTTAACTTGCAGACCTAAGAAGAAATTCAATTTCTCCATCATGCTCATCTCGAACTCACTTCCCATGAGCTTTGCAAACTCTTCACACAGGGAATAATTTGTTGCACCAAAGATGATGTCGTCAACATAGACTTGCACAATGAGCATGTTCCTCCCATGTTTCTTCAGAAATAAGGTGTTGTTGATTTTCCGTATTATAAAGCCATTTTCAAGGAGGAATTTGGACAACCTTTCATACCATGCATGAGGAGCCTGCTTCAGCCCATGTAAGGCCTTGTCAAGTTTGAATACAAGCTCAGGATGCTTATGACATTCAAAATCAGGTGGTTGTTGTCGCGCCCCCTCATTCCTCGCGGATATCGGGTTTATGACATTCGGTTGGGACAACTTTTTCCTTTTGGGAAAGGGGTTTGTGTTTTTGAGAGTCGCCACCTAACGATTTTTAAAGTTGCGTTAGGACACCAAAGGGGTTCATTTACAAATATGTTGTTAACCCGAGATAAGGTAAGGGCTTGAAATTATCATAAGGGGAAGGTGTTAGGCACCCCTCAAGATCCACAAGTATGGTTCCCGGCCAAACAACTTTTGTGAATTCGTATGGCTTAGCAAACAAACAAATAAAGGCTCAAATAAGAGGGGATTTAAGTCCTAAGCTATGCAGATGTTTGAAAATAGTAAAGAAGGTTAGATTTTGAAAGGATTACGATCTAAACATATAAAGGGTATCCTAGGTTTATAATAATATGGATCACATCAGTACAATACCCGGTAATCACTCCTCAAAGAGGGGCTAGACGTGGTATTAGTGTACCGGTCATCATATCCATATTCGACCCTTTCCCACCCCGTGAAAGTAACTAAATCGAGTGTTGGTCTCGACCTCTATTGCATGCTGTTACCCGTCCCTTCCTATCAGTCCCGGAGGAATTTAGGACTTCTATCCTATAAGAGTTGTTTTAGGAAGACCCTCAGGTTTGAAGGAAAAATACTAAGGTGACAGATAATAACATGTAGGACTGCAATTAGGGGGAAACACAGAAAAGCAGAGAAAATGGCACAAGTACCTCCACACATAGTACATATAAAGAACATGACTCATACACAGTTAAGGTCCAGATTCAGGTTCAGACCCTAAGCATGGTATCTAAGTGATAACACAAAGACAAATTTATTGCATAACTCAGAGAGGAATTCTTAATCAGGCTTGCCTACTGGTTTTAAACATGCTGACAGTTGAACACTAATTACAAAGGACGATTCTGGTTTTGTTTCTTTATGGCTGATTACCTAAGACTTGCCTAGGGGGGGTACAGTGTATACTAATTATCTGAATTGTTAGAGGACTATTGCAAATTGTTACCTACACATTGTATTGGTAAAAGAGAGTTTCACACATAAGCCAACTTTTGACAACTCAGCCAGTCACGTGGACACAGGAAAACACGACAACTGGACGTAACTCTTTGAAGAGGTACGGTACAAAGAGGAATGGTTCAGTAAACCCATGAACTTATCAGCCACAAAAAATTCAACTTGATCAAAAAGGGAGAGAGGCACGGTCAGAATGAATCTAAACAAAGCTTCGGGCAGATTCAAGTACCCACAATTGATTACTCGAACGTTATGTAACTGAACCCCTATTACCGTTATCCTTTGTAACGCCTCATTAATGTCATAATTAGTCATTAATGAGTAATCATAGCAAGAGTCGTACGTTATAAGAATCTCCTATATAAGGGAGGGGAATACAGCTTGTAAAGGCATATGATTCTCGAATACAATCAACTTTGATCTTTTATTTCTGTAATATTGTATATTATTCATTTTTCCCATTATCTTGATTATCAGTAACCCGAATTCATCTTAAAAATAAGCTTTAGTCAAAGGGTTTAATTCTTTGGTTAACCAAATTGGTTCCGTTACCGGGAATCTGATAATCTTTTCTTACTTTCCAAGTGATATCCTTTGAATTATGTCAAACCCCAACGACAACAACCAGCAAAGAAGTGGAACCCCNGCAGAGTATGTGAGCCAAGATTTGCAAGAATTTGCGAGAGGATTACCAACAACGTTGCCTACACCGCCAACGCCACCCCCCAATAACACCATTACCATGGAAAATCCTCAATCGGGTTGGCAAACTCAGGAAGAGGAGATACTCCTAATGAATCTCTCAAAACGAGACCAGGTATATCTAATAACTCAGAATTACAAAATTTACTGCTAACCATGCAGAAACAGATGAAGGAGCAGAACGATCGCATCGAACAAATTCCTGGAGTACCACCTATCATCAAAGGCATCGATGTTGATAGATATTCTCAACAACCTTGGAAGCCAAGTGCGGCACCCTTGCCTATACCCAAGAAGTTTAAAATGCCTGACGTTCCCAAATATGATGGAACAACTGACCCACGCGACCATGTGACTGCTTTCACTACTGGGGTAAAAGGCAACGACTTAACGAAACAAGAGATTGAATCAGTCCTTGTCAAAAAATTTGGGGAAACACTTACCAAAGGAGCCCTAACCTGGTATTCTCTTCTCCCTGAAAATTCTATTGACTCTTTTGCTGAGCTTGCAGATTCGTTTATAAAAGCACACTCTGGTGCACAAAAAGTTGAGAAGAGAATGGAAGACATATTCAAAATAAAACAAGGAGACACGGAACTACTCCGTGAGTTTGTAGACAGGTTTCAACGAGAAAGAATGCAGTTACCCAGGGTGCCTGATAATTGGGCAGCCATGGCATTTGCAAGCAACTTGAACGATAAAAGCTCAGAAGCCACCAGGCGACTTAAGGAGAATCTAAGAGAATTCCCCGCCACAACATGGAACGATGTATATAACAGGTACAGCACTAAACTCAGAATAGAAGAAGATATCATTGCTCGTTCGAGAGATGAAGATCATTCCAGATCCAGACGTCCTGAATCAGATAGAAGATCAGGTAAAAATAGGTACGATCCTTACTTAGGACCCTCGGGATGCGATATCCGCCCCAGGTTCGAAAACACTAGGTCGGACTATAGACTACAAGGAAGAGATGTAATCTCATCCTCGTCTAGATCCAGAAAAGATCGAGATGAACGACCTAGAGGTAGTACTCAAATTGGGGATCATACCTTTAATGTAAGTACTACTGAACTTGTCTCAATATTGAAGAACATGGGAGACAAGGTTAAGTGGCCCAAAGAGATGCGGTCAAATCCAAATAGAAGAAACCCAGATCAGTGGTGTGAATTTCACAACGATCATGGGCACAAAACTGCGGATTGCAGATCTTTACAAGGTGAAGTAGAAAATTTGTTAAAATAGGGCTATTTAACAGAATTGTTTAGTGATAAAGGGAAACAAGCATATATGAGGAACAGGCAGGAGCCCCCAAAGCCTCCTTCTTCAAAACGAACCGTTAACGTAATACATGGGGGTGAAGAAGTAAATGGAGTGATTTGAAAAACAACCACAAAGTTCACAATTACACACGTGAAACATGCTCGTGGAGAAGACGATATAACCTTCGATGATGCAGATAGCAGTGGATTAATGCTTCCGCACAATGATGCTCTGGTAATATCTCCACTTATTCATGACACTAACGTCAAAAGAGTGTTGATTGATCCAGGTAGTTTAGTCAATATCATTTTGCTAAGAGTCGTTGAAGAAATGCTACTGGGGAATCAAGTAATCCCAAAAGCACGAGCCATATCCGGGTTTGATAACTCTACGGTTATAACAAAAGGAGAAATTGAGCTTAACACTTATGCTGAGGGGGTGATCAAAAGAGCTAGGTTCCAAGTCATCGATACTCCCATGGCTTATAACGTGATCATTGGAAGGCCATGGATTCACGACATAAAAGCGATACCCTCCACATTGCATCAAGTAATTAAATTTCCCTCTGAATGGGGGATTCAACAAATCAAAGGAGATCAGTAGACCGCAAAAAATATAAATTCTATGGTACACTACAACAAGAAAATAAAGGTGGAAGAATTACGAGATAAGGAAATCTCCCAAACAGACATAAAAAAATTACCGCCCAAATAGGTACGGAAGATATTATTGCTGAAACAGGCACGAAAGAAAATAAGAAGAGTCAAGTTACCACGGAAGGTGTACTATACCACACAAGTGCGGATTCCAGACCGGACGTCATTCATGAACCGCAGGAAGATGAGCACATCAAAACAACTACGGAGGAGCTCGAAGTTGTTACGTTATCTGAACAAAAACCTGAGCAGAAAGTGTATATAGGCACAAGGCTAAGCCCCACTCGAAGAGGTAAGTTAATTGATTATTTAAAGGCTAACACAGACTGTTTTGCGTGGTCCCACTCAGATTTGACAGGCATCCCACCAGAAGTGATGACTCATAAACTAAATGAAGATATATCCTTCGTACCTCTGAAGTAGAAGAAAAGAAAGCAAGGACCATTCAAGAACCAAGTGATCGACGAAGAGGTACAGAAACTCTTGAAGATTGGTTCGATACGAGAGGTAACATACCCTAACTGGTTGGCAAACACCATGGTAGTACCTAAAAAGAATGGCAAGTGGAGAGTATGCGTAGATTATACTGATTTAAACAAAGAATGCCCCAAAGATTCATTCCCACTGCTTCATATAGATCAAACGATTGATGCTACCGCATGTCATGAACTATTAAGCTTTCTAGATGCATATTCTGGTTATAATCAGATTAAAATGAATCCTTTATACGAGAAAAAAACCTCATTTATCACGAATATGGGAACTTATTGTTATAAAGTCATGCCTTTTGGCCTAAAAAATGCTGGAGCCACCTATCAAAGGCTAGTGACCAAGATGTTACAAGAACATCTAGGAAAACATCGATGACATATTGGTAATATCAACACAAGCACAAGACCATTTCCAGCACATATCTACTGCTTTTGATATTTTATGCAGGTATAATATGAAGTTGAACCAGAGAAATGCGCTTTTGGAGTGCAATCAGGAAAGTTTTTGGGTTTCCTTGTATCAAATAGGGGAATAGAGGTAAATCCCGCTCAAATTAAAGCCATAGAGGAAATACCTGATGTTTTAACAAATAAAAAGGAGGTTCAAAGACTGACAGGAAGGATAGCAGCTTTGGGGAGGTTTATTTCTAGATCTTCTGAAAAAAGTTCAAAATTCTTCTCAGTTCTCAAAAAACAGAATCAGTTCGAATGGAATGAAGAATGTCAGCAAGCCCTCAAGAACCTGAAGATTTATCTATCGAACCCACCACTGCTTTCAAAGCCAAAAGAAGGGGAAAGATTTTACATCTACCTGGCCGTCTCAGAAATTGCTGTAAGTGCAGTATTGGTAAGAGAAGAAAAAGGTAAACAATCACCTATCTATTATGTAAGTAAAAATTTGCTAGATGCTGAGACTAGATATCCACATCTGGAAAAGTTAGCTTTAGCTTTAATAATGGCATCTAGAAAATTACGACCCTATTTTCAGTGCCACCCAATTACTGTTGACCTCATATCCTTTAAGAAATATTCTGCATAAACAAGAATTGTCAGGAAGATTAGCTAAATGGGCCATAGAACTAAGTGAGCATGAGATAATTTATCAGCCTAGGACTGCAGTTAAGTCTCAAATACTAACTGATTTTGTTGCTGACTTTAGTAATGGCATTGTATCTGAAGTAGAAAAAGAGTTACAACTCTCTAACGGTGTTAATCCAGGTCTATGGACCTTGTTCACTGATGGTTCTTCAAATGTAAAAGGGGCTGGCTTAGGCATAGTCTTGATATCACCCACGAGTGAAAAGACATGGCAAGCTATAAAGTGTTATCATATCACTAACAATGACGCAGTGTACGAAGCTATTATTTCAGCGCTTGAACTTGCACGGGAGATCTCAATCGAGCAAATTGTGATCAACAACGATTCCCAGCTGGTAGTAAATCAGATACAGGGGACTTACATTGCTCGAGAGACTAGAATGCAACACTATCTTGAAAGAGCACGGGAGCTCGTGAGACAACTCAAAACATGGAAGGTAGTGCAAATACCTAGAGAAGAAAATGCAGAGGAAGATGCATTAGCTAACCTCGCAACATTCATGGAAGTAACGAACAAAGAAAATACAATTGTCGTTCAACTATTTCATTTAATAATAGACCAGGACAGGAATGAAGTAACTTTCAACAACCTAACCTGGGACTGGAGAAACGAAATTCTTAATTTTTTGCAGAATGGCACCGTACCTGAAGACAGGAAAGCGGCTCAAGCACTACGCTGCAAACCTGCACGGTACTGCCTTATTCGTAACTTACTTTATCGCAAGATGTTCGGGGGACCCCTAGCTAGATGCCTTGGACCTAACCAAATGGAATTTTTGATGAAAGAAGTCCACGAAGGGCACTGTGGAAATCACTCAGGGGCTATATCCTTATTGAAAACACTAATCAGAGCCGGATACTATTGGCCTAAGATGGAAGAAGAAGCCGAGAATTTCTTATCCAAATATCACAGATGCCAAAGGTTTGCCAATAACATGCATCGACCAGCGGAATTATTACATCCAATAATATCACCATGGCCTTTCATGAAATGGGGTATGGACATAGTGGGACCTCTTCCCACANAATATGCCGCTTTGGAATACAAAAGGAGATCGTGTGTGATAATGGCCCACAATTCATAGTCTCGCAAATCACATAATTATTCGAAAGTTGACAAATCAAGCGGATCACCTCAACGCCTTACCACCCCGTGGCTAATGGTCAAGATGAGTCAACAAATAAGGTCATCATATATAAAAAAATGGTTGGATAAAGCCAAAGGAAATTGGCCTGATGAGTTACCAGCGATATTATGGGCATACAGAACGACTTCAAAAATAGCCACGGGAGAAACTCCGTTCGCACTTGTTTATGGCTCAGAATCCTTAATACCTATAGAGATTGGCGAACCAAGTATAAGGTTCTCGACAGCCATGGAAGGTGAAAATAACGACGAATTAAGGACCAACCTGGACCTGCTAGAACCACGGAGAGAAGCAGCATTGATACGGATGGCAGCTCAAAAACAAATCATAGAGCGTTATTACAACCGTAAAGCTCATCTCAGGTACTTTAAAATTGGGGACTTCGTCCTCAAAAAAGTGTTTCAATCAACAAAAGAAATAGGAGCAGGAAAGCTAAATCCAAACTGGGAAGGACCTTACAAAATCCGAGGGATAGCTGGAAAAGGCGCCTATGAGTT
>ML401687.1:32735-43969 GCA_005239525.1 Nicotiana knightiana
TTAAATGGGTTAGGGGTCCGGATTGATTAGGCTAGAATTTAAATAGTAGTGGCTAACTAATAAATACCCAATTAAAAATAGATAAATAATTAATAAAAATAAATGATAATTATAAAAAATGAAATTCATGCTTAGTAAATTAAATTACAATGATTAATAAGTATTAAAAAATGCAAATGACTAAATATTGGAGAAAAATAGTATAAAACATATGATTAGGCTATAATTGCAAAGTTATTGCAATTATAGCGAAAGAGTGCCAATCTGGCTAATTGTGAAATAATTTGGTCTCAATAGGATTAAAAATAATATATTAAGTCTGGAAATGTTTTTGAAATCATTTGTAGTACATTTTATAATTAATTATTAGAAATGAAAACACTGGATGAATTAAAAATAAATTAATAAAAATATGGTAAAATTATAAAAAAATACCAATTGCTATGAAAACCTGATTTTGAAGTCATATATGCAAGTTAAAAATAATTTGAGGAAAAATTGGTTATCAACAACTACTCCTCTTTACCCGGGAAGGATGAAAGAGTTGTCGGGTAAATATATGATGGCCAATTTTGACTGAGTGAAATGGTTCGGAGAGATTCTGGTCGCACCCTAGTTTCTGAGTTGCCTACATATCCTTGGTTTTACAGGAATCAGGTCGTATATAGTTCAGGAGTCATTGGTAAAGTATAGCGATGAAGTTTCTTACAAGAACGGACACGACATGTGGGACTGATTGAAAGGCGGTTACGAGAACTGGAGCAGAACCGCCCCTGCCGCGATGGGAGTTTGCTCGCCGGATTACCTGCAAATAAATAATACAAACATATATTGTGCGTAATTTAAACATGATGCAAATTTCCGTTGGACCATGAATGATGTCTTTGGACGGTTAAGGATGACGTCCTGGGTTATGAATTGCTTGATGCAGGATTCGCAGGCCATGAAAATGATGTTCTCGGGCCATGAGGATGGTGCCTCCGAACTATGACGCCTTTGAATAATGATATGCAGAGGTCGGAAGAGATCCTCAGGCCATGGCATCGTGTTCTCGGGCCATGAAAATGGTGTCTCCGAACGATGACGCCTTTGGATGAGTTGGCGATATTCCAGCCCATACAGATGCAATAAAATGATGTTGACGAGACAGAGCTCAGTCTTGCGAATAAAAGGCAGATCTTAGCCCAAAAGGAAAGCGAAGTAAATAGTGCTTGAGACAGCGGTTAGTCTTGAAAGGTAAATTGGAGGCAGAGCTTAGCCGTGGAAGGCAGAATGGTAACCTTATGCTAATGTAGATGGAGACAACGTTTAGTCTCGGAAGTCAGAATGGTAGCCTTATGCAATGATGTAGATGGAGGTAGAGCTTAACCTCGGAAGGCTGAATGGTAGCCTGATGCAAAGATGCAAATGCAGATGGAGGCAGCGTTTAGTCTCAGAAGGCAGAATGGTAGCCTTATGCAATTATGTAGATGGAGGTAGAGCTTAACCTCGGAAGGCAGAATGGTAGCCTTATGCAATTATGTAGATGGAGGTAGAGCTTAACCTCGGAAGGCAGAATGGTAGCCTTATGCAAGGATGCAAATGCAGATGGAGACAACGTTTAGTCTCGGAAGGCAGAATGGTAGTCTTATGCAATGATGTAGATGGAGGTAGAGCTTAACCTCGGAAGGCAGAATGGTAGCCTTATGCAAGAAATAAAATGACAGTAGGAATTCTTAGCTGGTGATGAATTGCGGCATTGTGATTATTGAGAGCATTTTGACATTGAAGCATTGAGGTATGTGCGAACGTCGGCAAGTGCAGTAGTTTTGAGAATCGTATTTTGGACAATGTTTGCCCCCTGGGTGGAAAGTTCATTTAGGGATTTTGAAACCTTAGTGCCTTCACCCAAAGAAAGATCGTGAGTTCTATAAACGGGGGGATTAGTTNATGATTTTGTAAAAGCATAATGTATAATTTAAAAAATAATTTTGGGATGAACCGACGACCGTGTCACGGCTCGAGACATTGCAACCTCTCCTGCTACGGAATTTTGAGGGTCCTCCTGAAAATTCTGCCCCAGTTGTTGATACCCAATATTTCCTCAAACTATTTTAAAATTTGCATATGTTCCTTCAAAATCACTTTTATAACAACTAATATTTTTCCATAATTTTCCATATTTTATTAATTTCTTTTCTAATTTATTCAGTATTTTAAATTCAATAATTATTCATAAATTATATAATAAATAATTTTAAAATATTTCCTAGCTCAATATATCATTTTAATCCTATTAGGATTTAATTATTTCACAAATTAGCCAATATGGCATTATTTAGCTATAATTACACTAATTTTTGCAATTATAGCCTAAATGTACATTTTATACCATTTTTATTCAGTAATTAGTCATTTTATATTATTTAATTACTTTAATTTCACTCTATTAAGCATAAATTTCATTTTTATAATTATTAGCCATTTTTTAAAATTATTTATCTATTTTATGGGGTATTTAACAATTAGCCACTTTTATTTTTAATTCTAGCCTAATTAATCCGGACCCCTAACCCAATTAATTAGCCTAGTTACCCAACCCAAGCCTAAAATCCTACCCAGCCCAACCACCCATTCAAGCAGGTTGATTAATTCAAATCAACGGTCCAGTTCTCCCTTACCTAAAATAAACCCTAAAGACTACCCTTCCCCTCTTCTCATTTCCCCGTCTCACTTCTCACTCGTCTCTCTCTGAATCCTCTCACTTATCACCCGTCTCTCTCTGAATCCTCTCACTTCTCACTCGTCTCTCTCTGAATCCTCTCACTTCTCTTTAGATCCTTCGTCTACTGAGCCCTTATCACCCTTCTTCGGCCACCCCCTCTACAGAAACCATGAAGGTTCTACCTCTCATCGACCTTATGGCTCTGTCCTTCACACCCGTGACACCGGTGGAGGTTCTTAAGTGACCCAGAGGCGGTTCACTCCCATCTCCGGTCTCATGCCATCTTTTCCGGCCACTTATGGCCGTTCGAGTAAGATCTTTACATTTTTCGGCCAATCGCCGGTAATATTTAGGTTTTCTTCTCTTCTCTGGGTTTTATCTGGAAACCTAGCTTTAAATCCTACGATATTTTTAGATCTGTGACGGATCTATGTGTCTTTTAAGGTTCTCACATGTTTTCCTCAAAAGATTTCTTTGATTTCAAACGATTTCCTCATTTTCCAGACTACGATTTCAAAACCTTTTTGCAAAACGATTTCTTTCTTATTTGTAGCAATTACTTTGTGATTTTAGCATGTTTAAACATCACCTGAGATTTTCTTTTTGTTCGATTCATTTTGTTAAGAAACCCTAATACTTCTGCGTTCAATCTGGAAGTTCAAATCGTTTTGCAATGTTGTTTGCGTGTCTCTAATGAAATTTCTGGACTTTCATGAATGTCCTATGCTTCTTGCTCTATTTTGTTGCTAAGGTTTCTGAATCTCTACTGTCCTTTTAACTACTTGCTTAGGGTTTCTCCGATTTTGTTCAACACATGTTATTCATCGTTTAAAGGTCTGACTATTCGTTTTATTGATTGTTTACATTATAATTTATACTGATTTTGTGTATTCTCCTTAGACCTGCAATAATTTCCTTAAAAACTGTAATTTTGTGTATTTTCTTTATAACTCTTTACTGATTTTGAATTATTTCCTTGGTTGTGTGATACTTTCCTTGCTTAGCCTTGATTCCCTGTGATTTTTATCTCATTCGAGATCCCCTTGACTAATTTTCAAGAATTAAAATCATATTCTGGTAAATTTTAATGTGTATGAATATGCTGTCACTTATTTAACATGTACTTTCCTTAATTATGTATTATGTACTTAGTCTATTACATGCCATATGCTTTTACTACTCTTGTTATGGTAAAATCAGTCTTATAATTGATTCTTTTCCTTGTTTGATACAACTTCTACCCATTTGAACTATGACTCCCTAATTAAAGGGAGTCTGGGTCTTGATTATTCTGATTGGGTATTTTCCCATAATTACTGCTAATCTAGTACTTGTTACCATATTTCTCTGCCTATTTTCAAAACTATATATACTCTACTCTCTCATTAGCATAAGACACGAACAATACACTGTTCTGAACTCTCTCACACACATATACATCCTCTGTTGTTATTCATGCTGGTTACTTGCTATTCTCAGTCGGCTGCAAGCCAAGGCTGAGCAACTACACACTCTACTGCTCTGCACTCTACTGTTCTTCACTCTATTGCTCCTCACTCTGCACTTATTCTCTCATTTAACTGGTATGTTTTTCAGTTTAACTTAAAGCATCAAAAACAACATGCCTCTTTAATATTGCAATTCCTTTTGTTTCTATTATGCTTCTACTTGTGGTTCTGCTGTCTACCTTGCAAATAGCATGCCAATTTGTTGTTTTACCAATATGATTATCCTTTTTCCTTTAGTTTCAGCATGTTTTACTGTCTTCTTATATGTTTCACTAGGACTCTGCCTTACCCCTGATCCCCAGCACACTATAAGCATGTATTTGTGTCACTTAGTTACATGTAATTCTGAACATATGTTGTAACCCTTTCCCCTAGACCTGTGTGTAACTCTGTCTGTTATGTACTTCCTCTTTGGCATCCCTCAATCTGATTCTTTTAAGTTTCTGGCCTGAACATCTTTATGAAAACTGTTCTGTGGTTGTTAAAGTTCTGTGATACCTTAGTATTAACTTGTATGCAAATCTGCTTCAAGAGCAGCCTACTTGTCACCAATCCCTTATTCCCTGTTTGTGACTGCTTCCTTGTAATATGCATGCTGATGTGGTTCCGAGTTAGTGATTGTCCTAATCCCTTTCTTTCAAACTGTTTTCACTAAAAGCAAAATCTCCTGTTCTCCAAAACTTATTTCAAACTACTCATTTTCAAACTGTTTTCCAACTCAACTCTTTCAAAACTATGTCAAACACTCTCACTATACTCCTAGACCTTTAAGTTCTGCCCCCTTAGTGTGAGCTTGCTTTGGGACCCTTTAGCTCCTTCTGAACTTTGAAACACAAAGGCTGGCCATTCCACACTGCACTTACTCAATTTGGTTATGAAAATCTGAGTGTGAGCACTGCCTGGGATCCCTTGGGATCCTTAGGGAGCTCTGACACACCTGAATTTGTATGAAAGGCTGTGAACTAATGGCAATGAGGATTCTGGAGATTCTGGGCCTATCAGTAGGCTCCCTATAGCATAACTTCTTCTTTTTCTTATTTCAATTATGTAATATATGCAAATGGCCTGTAATAACTACTTGTAAACAACTCTGGGGATGGATAGTGGAAAGGGAAGGGGTGACTATGCATGCTTTAGCTATTAAAATGGTAGAAAACATGTTATTAGGTTTATATTCCTACTTGCACAATAGAAACAATGTTTAGGACTCATTTCATGCATTAGAAATCATGTTCTCTAGGACTTACACTTACTGTTTTAGCATGTCCATTTCACTATCATATCACTTAGAAAATCCTGCGTTAAAATGTGTTAATAACAATACTTTACAATCATGCTCTGCGCTACCATGTACACTTAGAAATCTTGTCCCTAGGATAACACTAACAAACTGTACTCTTGCATATTCTGAAATCATGCTTAATACTGTAATTATTGTGCATTTAGAAATCCTACTTAGGATTCTGTGTTTTGCATCCCTACCTTTGCATTAGATACCATGTTTTAAGATTCCATTCATTCTCTCTTAACAACACCTAGGGAAAGGTTTCCTAAAAATGATGGGTCTGAAGAAGAATGTAGAACTGGTATGCTTAAAGAAGTCAAACATCCTTTTTGACTACTTGTACGAAAGGTACGGTCACACAAATCATACCATACCTACCACGACGATTTTGCCATCACATCCTTGGGAGACATCCATCGTAGAGTATTTGTCTTAATATTTTGCTTCTTGGGTCTGATTGTGTTTCCAATAAAGGAGAGAATCCACTCTAGACTGGCCATGGTAACCAAGACACTAATGGAAGGAACTGATGGGCAAAACTTCAGCATTGTGCCCATGATCATTGCAGACATATATCGTGCCTTGGAAAAGTGTTAACGAGGGGCAAGATACTTCGAAGGCTGCAATCTACTACTTCAGCTTTGGCTCATGGAACATCTCCAAAAGGGCGAATACCGACAAGAAATTCATCGAAGAATTTGGGATGACCACATCGCTTTCCACCATCCAAAGCGAATGAATTACATCCCTGACATGTTTGCTCAGCCTGAGAACGCCAAAGGATGGGTCGAGCTCTTTGATAATCTGACTGAAGAACAGGTTCAGTGGATTTTCGAGTGGTTTCCGACAGAGGAGTTCATCGCCCGTTCCATCATTGCACAGTTCCTAATATTAATTGGTCTAAGAGGAACATACCCTTACGTCCCTCTTCCAGTTATGAGGCAAGCGGGTAGAAAGCAAGTCATACCCAGGGTCGACAAGATGAGCCATCTTCGAGCTGACTTCCAAAATGGCGTAGTCCTCACAAGTGCCAAGCCCAGCACATGTGGCACTGCAAGATTGTAATGGAGAAGGACACCATCGAGCTAGACAGATATCATGCCGGTTGTACCCTTTTCTATCTTGGTTGGTTGGCAGACAATTGGGGTGGTCTGAGTGAGCCAGGGTTCGTTCAGAGCCACAGAGTTATAGATGAGAAGGCCGAAGCACAAGTCAAAAACAACCAGCTGCGCAAGAGGATGAGCACCGCGAAATACATGAGTCTAATAAGAACTGATCGAGGAATAGAATGATATGGCTATCAGCACCAACAAAAGGTTAGGGTATTTGGAGCGAGGCATAGTGGAGCTGGAGAAAAAATTTCTCAAAAAGATTGAAGACTCTCAAAAGGCTGAAGGGACCGACAGAGGACATCTAGCCAGAGCATACCTGTTGCTGGGACTTTGCGAGTTGGGGAAACTGTATGGGGGAAGCAAGAATGCCGAGTCTGGGGAAGGTCCTTCTGGGACCAAGTAGATAGGAATGTCTTTCTTTTACTTTATCAATATAATAAGGCCAATGGCCATTAGTGACCTTTACTTCCTATTTATTTAGTGTCTTTTTGGGATCCGTCTAGTTTCTTATCAATAAAATGAGGCATTTAGCATCTTAAGTTCTCCAAATCAATTTGTCGCTAGGCCTACCTCAGGCACAAATGAGGTCCCCAAATTAGGATGCGCTTTACATTCCCGCACTATGTGTTTAAATACCGTAATAATTTTCATAATCCTCACTTACTTGGCTACTTTTTGTTTTTTTCCTTTATTTATTTATTCCCCTCCCCAAAGGTTAGTTCGTGCACTCTGGCATCGTCATCCTATCTTACAAGATCCAGGGTCTGTCCACCCTCTCCTCCTCTTAGTCCTCCCAAAGGAAAGAACAAAGGCAAAACGAAAATGGAAGATTCAGGCAACATCACAAATGAGAATGTGGTTGAACGGGTAGAGTCCACTGATGTCCAGGGTATTCGGATTCAGAATGAAACTGTGTCGCAGCTGGAACGAAAGTTGTCAAAGTTTCAAGAAGAGCTTGATCAAGTTCGGAAACTGACAAACCTTTCTCCCTCAACGTCCCAAACGTCAACATCCAGAATCCTACACCTCCTCAAAACATCCCAAAGCAGCAAAATCATCCCGCAACTCATTATCACAACACCCCACCAAAGAACCAAACTCTTCCAGTGCAATGCAATGCCTACAACACTCCAAACAACACTCCACTACTTATCCAGAACCTCAGAACTCCACAAATGACCATTTACACACCCATGCGCCAGACCACCATAACAATCCCATCTACGTGGAGACCTTGCCACACTCCACTCCTCCTATCACATACACACCTAAGTCTGACGAAAAAGACCTGCTTATCAAGAACTTGGCCGAGGAACTTAGGAAGCTGACCAGCCGGGTTCAAGGCATCGAGGGAATCAAGGGAGTCGAAGGTTTGAACTATGAAGACCTCTGCATACAACCCGATGTCGAACTGCCCGAGGGATACAAACCTCCTAAGTTTGAACTGTTTGATGGTTCAGGTGATCCAAGGGTCTATCTGAGAACTTATTGTGACAAGCTGGTCAGAATAGGGAAGGATGAAAGGATCCGCATGAAGCTGTTCATGAGAAGTTTGAAAGGAAATGCGTTGTCTTGGTACATCAGTCAAGATCCCAAGAAATGGTCAAATTGGGTGAGCATGGCATCTGACTTTATGGACAGATTCAGGTTCAACACAGAGAACGCATCATATGTGTTCTATATCCAGAATTTAAAGAAGAAACCCATAGAGACGTTCCGCGAGTATGCTACTCCCTGGAGGTCCGAAGCTGCTAAGGTCAGACCCGCCATAGAAGAGGAGCAGATGAACAAGTTCTTTGTCCGGGACCAGAACCCACAGTACTATGAACGGTTGATGATGATTGAGAACCACTAGTTCTCTGACATTATCAAATTAGGTGAACGGATTGAAGATGTCAAGCCCCAAAATCGAGGGACGAGACCGGTGCCTAAGATAAGCCCGGTCAAGCGGACCTGGATTACCTTTCCTACCCAACACATTACCCCCATGTTCATAAGATACAATATTCTGTAGGAAGTAGCAAATTAAAGATTGAGCATGGGTTTACTAATTAGTTCATTTCTTCATTAACATTTCAGCAGTTGATAATCCCAAAACTTACAAGTTACATACAACATTTCCAATGCGTATCCACGATCACGAGTGAATACGTTTGCCGCCCAAAATATACATACATATATACAACCCATCTCATGTCTACGAAGCCTCTAAGAGTACTAGGAGTTTACATAAACTTGCCGGTAACAAGGCCTCGACTATACCTTTTACAACATAAGCAAAAGAGAATGATATAGTCCACACACGGCCCCGAGAGGAAATTGGGCTCACAAATATGCTGAAGAGATGAAGAGGAGGCACCACTAACGGTGGACCGAGCTACCTGCTATAGAACCACCTACCTGCTATAGAACCACCTACATCTATATAAAAGATGTAGAGCCCCCGGCAAAAGCGACATTAGTACCATTGAATAATACTAGTATGTACAGACAAACTTTACTCTATCTAAAATGAAGCAATACACATATAAGAGGCAGTTAAAGCAACCCAAACAATATTGCACAGAAATACAGAGAATCACAAATGCGGTTTTCACATTTCCTTATTTTAATTGTTCCCCTGTTGCGGCGTGCAACCCGATCCCACCTTTCAATCATATTCCACCCTTATTTATTCTGTTGCGGCGTGCAACCCGATCCCATCTCACAATCACATTACACCCTTATTACTTCTGTTGTGGCGTGCAAGCCGATCCCACCTTACAATTCTGTTACGGCGCACAACCCAATCCCACCTTACAATTCTGTTGTAGCGTGCAACCCGATCCCACCTTACAATTCTGTTGAGGCGTTCAACCCGATCCCACCGTACAATTACATTTGATAGAAACATCAACCGATCAATTCAATCACAAATATTTTCATCATTAAGAATATACATTCGTAACAACTAAATAACCATGTGAAATCAAGGCCATAGTAATCTATACCAAACGGTGCGTCATATACGGCATACCATCAACATATATCTCAATTAGATAAATCCACATTTCCCCTCCATTACCTGCTACACATCATTTAGCACTTAGATACATTCATCAATTTGATTCATTATCATTTCTTTCGTATTGCAGCACATCCTCTCATACCGATGTATTCAACATTTAATGAGCTTTGCACATGATATAATGAGCACAAAGAATCACCTTTTCACAATCTCATATAACATGATGGCATGGAAATCAACTAGGACAGTTAGAGACCAGAATCTTATGCCTCAACACATTAGAACAATCGATTCACATATGCAATAAGCCAAAAACTCATACCGAATGCTCGGACACCAACAAGGTGACTCTATGAAGATTAAAGTTAGCCATACATACCTCGAGTTGGAATTTTCTGCTTTAATTTCTATCCCAAATCACCGGACCTTCTAACGCCTTCAATCTAGTTTACAATGTGACACATTCAAACTTAGAGTTAGGAACCTTGAACTCATTTGGACATTTTATCAAATACTATGTGGTCCTTTAGATTAGCTAACCCCTTTTTTGTGAATAATTACCCAAACTCGTTTCCCTTTAGTAGATTAGGGAGTTTAAATTACATGCATGCAAGGTATCAGCTTTTATCTCCAAGAATCAATTTATGTGTTATACCCTTTTTAGCCAAAACCTAAGAATTAAAAGGAAATGGGGCGGGGACTCACCTCTTAGAGTGAAGAAGATGACAATTACTCAATAACTTCCAGGCCTGAGTGATAGTGAAGAATCAATTTTTTGGTGAAGATGGAACCTTCTCTCTCAAGAAATCTCTCTTCCCTCTCTCTATTTTGTTCAGAAAATCATTAAAATGGAAGGGGGTAAGTGTTTTAATGTACTGGGGGTCGGGTATAAAAATTAGAATTTTAAAAGTCCCGAAGCAGAAATGCGGTCAGGAATGCGATCGCGTTCCTACTATGCGGTCCGCATTCCTGTCGCATAAATGTCCCTCGAATGGGCCAAAAAGAAACCGGACTGCCTAGGTATGCGACCACTATGTGATCCGCATACCTGTTATGCGATCGCATAACTTCCTCCGAAAAAATGGAGGTGCAAGAATGCGACAGCTATGCGGTCCGCATTCTCAAAACGCGATCGCATCTTGGGCCGCATAGCTGTCCTCAAATTGGACAGCAGACTATCCATGTATGCGACCACTATGCGGTCCGCATACCTGTTATGCGATCGCATAACAACGTAACTCTAGAAAATTTCATCTTTTAAGTCCCGGGGTAATTTTTACTCAATAAGGGTCCGTTTTAATAATTTCTACAGTTATAACAACACGGGGACCTATTTGGGCATTATTTTTAGCCATGAAATTTTACAGGTCTTTACATTCTTCCCCACTTAAAATCATTCGTCCTCGAATGAGGATCTTTTTTTTTTTTGGCAAATCCACTAGGCAGGAGTCCTAGGGCTAGTTTTATTAATACTAAAAAGCTAAGAAGAACCACATAGGAAGAGTAAAAATAAGGGGGACAATAGCACCAGTAATGTTGCCTCTATGCCTTGGCTATCTAATTACTCCTCTGCGCCTCACTATGCCCTTATGGCAACCTCATGTAGAGGAATCATGGT